>JBBPMV010000725.1:0-12320 GCA_038090495.1 Heimioporus retisporus | reverse complement strand
AGCTTGCCGGCGCGCTTGAGGTGGGATGCGTATGCAGCGATAAAGGCCTCTGCGCTGGTGACTGTGAGTACAGAGGACGACGGGGACGATGATTGCACACCTGATGTCTCGTACCCCAGGCATTGGTATAGGTTGAAATTAAGATTTAGATCTGGGTTGAAAAGTCAGCCACTGACTGTACAGTTTTAAAATTGGTCAGCACGGTCACACAGCTGTGGGGCATTCCCCAGTCGCGAGCGTCAGTGTCACGAATGTAGCTGTGCTTAGAATGGCGCTGAGAAGGTGCATCAAGAAATAGTTTCGAGCTGTTACAGGAGATTCGGGTGAACTCGGGAAGCAGATCTTTCCTATAACATCTGCAACCATAGGGTCATGTCAACCCTCAACTTACTAAGCCCTTACTAAGCCTCCAAAACTACTTTATTTATTTATTTTGTATGTTACTTGATACTGATCATGCCTCTGATCAAACCATTCAACATGGGGGGCCTTTGAACCTGTACCATCACCATGGCTGGTTTTTTCCATGCTCAACAGTGGGGAGGGTGCAACACATGCTGAGCACAACTTGAATGCTCCCCCTCAGTTATGGTCCAATGAGACTGTTAGACTAGAAAGCCCCCACCTCCCTTGGCTCCTGATGGCCAACCAGCTGTGACCCACCCCCCTGGCCCTTCTAGAGGACCAACTGCTTGACCATGCATCCTTACCACCCACAAGCCAACAGCCAATTGCTATTGAGCATGTTGTGCACTGTGCTTTGCCTACTCTGCAAGTGAGGCCAGACCTGTGCCACCACCACATGCTCACTCAGCTCATGCCTAGCTGAACCACCATAAAATGGTCTCTAGCCAATATGCCCTCCTAATCATGGGTAAAGATAAGTCTACCACCAAATGCTCCTCCATTGCCTGCCATCACTCCTTAGACAGCCATACACCTAGCAGCCCCCAATTCTTCCCTGATGAATTTGATGCCTCCTAACCATTTCATGACTTTACCCTGATACCATCCACACCCATTGTGCTATTAGCAACTGCAATGCCCCCATCTCCTGCCACTGCTACACCCCTTGATGCACTCCACCTGTTATGATTTGCTCCTATTCTTTTCTCTCTCATCATCCTTGCTTACCATTGTCAGCATAACCTGACACTTCTACTTTGATAGAGTGCTCTAGAACATACAACATGTTTGTTGCACACTCTTACCTTTTTAATCTTTCCTTCTCTTTCTTTTTGAATCTTCTTTGCTTAGTCATAGACATTCCACAATATTCCATGACCTTCCATTGCACAGTATATAAATAAGCCTTAGTAGTTCATCCTTTGTACTCTAACTTAGTCCTGCTCAATCTACCTTGTTTTCCCTTCACTTCCTTTATTATAACTTGCTGCTATCTCTTCAGTAGGCAGACATACCTTTGATACTATTGTCTATACATCCTAGACAACAGGACCATTAACCCTATAGCAAATACTTTGCCAGAGCCTTAAACCCTTGACCCTGTGTTTTAGTTCTTTGAGCCTACACTCATTCCTATCTAGACCCAGTGTAACACCACCATCCTATCATGCCCCCCTCTGAATCATTGCCTGACCAGATGGACAGCTTCATAATAGACTCCCCCACAATGTGTAACCCCATAGGAATCAAGCCAGGAATGCCACTCCCCTTCCTAACCCCCTTGTTTACTGTCTCCGACCAAGATCTTATCACCTCATTCATATAGGTCATTAAGAGGAATTGCCACATGGTTGTAACCTTTGTCAACATGGCATGAGTGAAACTGGTGAAGTTCACACAGCCCCCCAAGCAGGGCTTCCCTGTGATCTACCTGACATATCCAGGCCAGCTGCTGGCAAACCTAAAAAGCTCTACCTGGAAGAGTGGATCAATGTTGATCATTCCAAGATCTTACTATGGGTTTTTGACTATGATGGGGGTGATCCTGTCAAGATGAATCCTATAATAGTATAATGGGTAAAAGATGTTGTGAATGAAGTCTAGGCAACTTACAATGCTTGCAAGGCAAATTGTGCTGCATTCCTACCTGCTCCTGCTCCTTATCCAGTAAACATGAGCCCCAACACCTTTTTGGTCCACAACATACAGTAGCTCAAAAAATTGTCCCAATGTTTGCATGTTTTGGAGTATATGGACACTAACAGCAATATCCCTAACCTAATCTAACAGTGCCAGAGTATGAAATGAAGCCCTTACCCCTGGCTCTCAGATGGCACAAGAGTTGAAAGATTTGGTTAAGGTTTGATGAAATGACAGGCAAATCAAAATGACTACTCATTGGGACAGTTTTTTGACTTTATACAAGATTGGGTGTTTAGTACTTGGTATGACCTTCCTTGGCCTTAATGACTGCTTGAATTCTTCTGGGCGTGCTCTCTATCCATTTCTGACAGTCCTCTGGAGATATCAGTAGAGGAGATCCAGGATGTCCTGGTGTACCAGTGCATCTGGTCCTCTGCAATCCTCATCTTCGAGATGTACCTCTTTGTTGAACATGTACTTCCCACCCTTCTGTTCAATCTTGTTGGCTTCACCACCAATAGCCCTGTAGTTGTTCTTCAGAAAGTGCAAACCTCCTGGGCTGATTTTGAAGTCAGCCACATGATTACCATCATCCTGGGTGACTCCAACCCCTTCTTCCAGTGAGAGGATGTCTGTCTGCACCTGTCATATTACATTGAGATATTTATTGACTCTTTATGCATCAAATTCCTGGACTATAAAGTTGCTGGTGGGATTGAAACACTCTGCTTCAACATCTATGCTGACTCTTCCATAACCTGTCCAGACACCTGAACCAAGCTGCATGAATTCCTCACCTCACTCCATTACCCCATCTCCTTCTATGGATTGGCCATCACCAACCCCTCTTCCTTTGCACCCTCTGTCACTTGGTCTTTCACCCACAAGGCCTGTGTACCTTCCTTCATATCTCCCATTGGAATGGACCAACCCATGAGTCAAAGCAGTAGGGTTTTCCAAAGTCCAAACATTCCTTGGTAAAAGGAAAGTGCTTTTGAACAGACAGGCATCCATGAATGCACCACCTCATACCCAATTAAATGTCTATTGTTAACTCCCTACTCTGTCTTTACTCTATTTGCACTCCTTCCTGCTACTACATATGAAATAGTCTTCTCTACCATATCCTGGCCCCTATGACCTTGTCATATGATACCTACCAGTGATTTCAAATTGATCTGTTCACCAACTAGCATCATCCCCTGGTAACTGAAATGGTGCCTGACAGAGGACACTAGACTAATGATACTGGAAATTATGCCTGTGTGACTGGGGATTGCCTGGGCACCTGTCTTTTTCAGGCCTGCCCAAATATACTGACCATATGCAGGACAGGAAAGCAGTGCCCCCCCAACTCCAGCAGTGACCCATTTAAATCAAGGATTTCCATGCCTCTTGGTAAAACCTAAAGAAAGGCTATGTTCTATACGAGGCTACTCATTGATAGCTTTCTTTGTGGTGTGCAGATCAACGATAGGGGTTGTTGAGTGTGAGACTCACTCTAGCAGAGAAACTTGATAGAGAGTAACAGTACTAGAGTGTAGTACTGGATTGAGTAAGTTGAGCTGAGAGGAATGTTTCAGAGATGAGCTGTTATCTCTGAAGAGGTGCTATCCAAAGCAGGTATGCTTATTGTGCTATCGATCTAGGTATAGGAATGTCCGTATTTATAGATCTAATTAAGGTGGAGTTTGAACTCTACTTTGTTGATTATGATTCTAGATGAATGGTCCATATGATGTCATGTGCAGCAATGTGCAGTCAATGACATCATGCACAGTCAGTATCAGTCAGCTGTACAGTCACGCACAGCATCAGGTCTGGACTGCTGACTAAATGTGCAGCATATGGTCCAGACTTGTCGTCTGATAGTTACCATCAGATGTGGACACAATTGACTAATTGTGATTATGTCTGTAGTAACCATAACTAATAATTAATGATTAATATCATTAACGTTGGTTACCTGACTGTTTCATTAGTAAATAACTAATGTTTCGTCACTCCCTGTCATTTGAAAGAATCTGATCAGGGAATATGGTTTCAGGACTATCATGTCTCTATTTTTGACAAATTTATCTCTGGTGAGATTCTTGGTGAACATGTCTGCTCTTTGTTCTCCAGTTCCAATGTAGAATAGTTCAAGGAGTCCTTCTTGGATTGATTTCTGGATGTAGTGATAGAGAATTGCAATATGTTTTGTATGTCCTTCCTCCACAGGATTGGATGCTAAAAATATTGCTCCTTGATTATCCACATATAGATGAAATGGTGGAAGTTCTTGTTTCAATTCTTGAAACAAAGATTTGAACCAACTGAGTTGTTTTGCAACTTCAGTCATTCCAATGTATTCTGCTTCTGTTGATGAAAGTGTGATCTTCCTCTGTTGCCTAGATAGCCATGAAACTATCCCATCAGCAAGGAAAATACAATACCCAGTAGTAGATCACCATGTGTTAATATCTCCTGCCCAATCAGTATCACTATATGCCAAGAGACCTGCTTTTGAACTTCCATTGTAGGATAGGCATAGGTTCTTAGTGGTTGTCAGATACCTAACAATGTAAAGTGCATGTTTCAGGTGGTCTTTGTTACACTTGGTCTGGGTAGGAATGAGTGTAGGCTCAAAGAACTAGTTCGTAGGGTCAAGGGTTCAAGGTGACAATGAAGTACTTGCCCTATAGGATCAAGGGTTCTGCCTGCTAGGATGTATAGCAGGTGGTTCAAGTGTAAGTCTACCTACCGAAGAGGTAGCAGCGAGTTACGATGAGGGGATGAAGGGGAACGAGGTAAGATTGAGCAGAACTAAGCTAGAGTACAAGGGACAAAGTACTCAGGCTTATATACTGCACAATGGAAGGTCATAGAAGGTTATGGAACAACTATGACTAAGCAAGGAATGTTTGAAAGAAAGGGAAGGTAAAGGTAACAAGATAAGGGTGTGCGATGAACATGTTGTATGTTCTAGAGCACTCTATTGAAGTAGAAGTATCGGGTTAAGCTGATGATGACAAACACAAGTGACGAATGAAAAAGAATAGGGGTGAATTGTAACATTACCCCTGGAGTACATTTGAAACCACAGTGAGAAACAAAAGATGAGAGAAAAGAATGAACTAGAGGTCCATGCAGCGATCACTGCCAGGGGAGCCTGTCATGTTGGCGTAAGCGGAAGCATCATAGTCAGGGTATCCCCATTCTTCATTGACATTGAGAGATCCGTCTGCAGGCATGTCAGAGAGGCGACAAAGTTCAGCATTAGAACGAGGGAGACGTTGACGGTGAAGACAACCAGAGGGAGGGGGAATGGGGAGAGGAGTATGAGGGATCAGAGGGGATGAGAGACGTTGGGCAAGGGGGTGAGTGGAAGTGGAAGATGAAGAAGTATGAGATCTGTGAGAGCGACAAGAGGATCAGGATGAGGAGGAGGATGAGGAAGGAACAAGGGGGGTGGGAGACCGGCAATGCAGGAGGGGGCATTAGTATGCTGAATGACCTGGGGCATGTCGGTTCATCAGCAAACTGACCTTTGGCTGTACAGAGTTATAAAGGCTTTCACAGAGTGACAGACCTTACAGGAAGGTACCTAGTAATAAAGGAATCCCCAGATATATAAATGACTGTACAGTTGAGGATGTTTGGATTGACATCAAACTAGTATACTGTGCACAGAGCTACATACCAGTGCACACCCTTGTCCATACCAATATAAACTGTGAATATCTTCTATATTGGAATTGCGGGTCAAACGCCACACAGAAAATACCACTAATGGAGATCACGATCACGAAGCGTATAACATGTGAAATTAATCTAAAATTACGTCAAACTTGCTACCACGGGCTGTTACTCCATGCGACTGGAATGATACACCGCTTTGGGCTGATCAACAATGATAAATTGTATATGCAGCATATCGACATACCCAGCAGTAGTCGCCCATTCAACTTGTAGTACCTTCATTTTAGCAGAGTGCTTGAGCAATCCATCGATTCGGTGCTGCATGCTGAGGTAGCCCGCGAAAACATTGGAATATGTGGCATAATCGAACTGCCGATCTTGTCGAATGCCCATTTGAGTGTACTCGTCGAGGGTGGCTCAAAGCTATAAACTAGGGGAGTGATTGTATGGAGGAAGCAGAAATACTTACTGCAGTGGCTGTGAGGCACACCGTGACCTCGGGCACTTCACGTGAAAAGACTTTGGGAAAAACTGAATTGAGTGACGATGCCAAGTAAAAGAAACCTGTAACGAGAGCTGCCAATGCTGGATGCGCCATGTTATTTGTAGAACCCTGGAAAGGACATTAGCCAGTCGATTGAATGGCAATTTCACTGACCTCATCGTCAACGCCATCCCTGAGGAACACAGCTCCTTCAATCAGCCCCACAGCTTGCGACGGTCCAATGTCATAGAATCACTGCACTATTTCCTGAGCCTTGGATTTGATGGTAGAGCGCCATGTCATCAATGACTCCCAAAGCTAAATTCTCATAAGTTAAATCATGGGATCCCTGGCATGTGCATACCAGGATGCTAAGTGGACTGTGATAATTGGGCCAGTAACCTGCAGAAGATGGTTAGTCAAAGCAAGCTTGGACAGGGAAACTCACCTGGTGGAATATTTTCACATCGAACGAGGGCTTCATTAAAGATTTCTGCAGCTGACGTATCAAGAAACAAAGAGCGAGGAGGAAATGGATTCTTCATTGTGGAGTCGCACTGAGCGATAAGCTTTGCTTGTTTGATGACTTGGTGAAAGCTGAACGGGTAAGATCGAAGTCTAGTCGGATGACCGTCTAGCACACCATCCGGTGCCACTGCCTGGGTGTGAGTGGCCATAGTAAAAGACCCAACTACACTATCCCCAGTGTCTCTACCAGCAGTGGGAGTGGTGTGCCCAACGAAGACACACTGCTGGTCGCGAATTGAATGGAGTCACTCTGGAGATGGGGGATGCAGGAGTCCATTACATCGGTGATGGGCACAGACAACATCTTCTCCAGACTGCTGCTGCGATTCGGCGAGTAGCATAGGATCTAGAAATACTTGAGTATTGTCCATAGGTATAAGTAAATCTCACCTATGAGTGAGTTGTCGAATTGATTTGCTTCCACATGATATGGTTCTGGATCTGTTGCGTCAGTAGGGGACGGGATAAGTTACCACATGTACGTGGATCTTGTGCCGACTTGTGTGAAAAACCATCATATCCATCCGTGATGTCTTTGTCCTGGACTGGAGAGCCTTACAAAGAAATTTGTTGTTAGTGAATGGTTACATAGCGTGTACATACCTGGGCCATGTAGGGCTGTTTCGGCGGCCCTGTCGTCTTCATCCGGAGATATCTCATTGATATCGGGTTCATGACGCTCATAGATCTGTGTCTTGCGGAAGAAAGAACCATCACATTCGCTCTCTGGCTCAGTATCACCATCTCCGTCTGCGTGATGGTAGGGGGGTGGTGGAGTGGGAACCGAAGCGTATGCTGGATTGTTGAGGTCGCAGATAGCATAAGTCCTAGATAGGGAATGGGATTGCACCAGAACTTGCTGATTGATTTGTGAACTCCTAAGCGGAACAGGTGGATTGTTTCCCAACACGTGTGCAGATCCCCCATGTGATAAGGGAGCTGCAGAGCCACCCTGCGAAACAGGAGTCATAGAGCTTCCATGTGAAAGAGAGGAATCGGAGAGGATGCTTTGGTGGGGTGGATGAACCGAGCCTTTGTGAGATGGGAGTGATGGCATTGGAGTGCCGCGAGCAGATGGGACGGCCTCAGTCAAGTCACCAAGGGCAGACATAGGACGAGAAGCTGTGGGAGGAAGCTGAAAGCCAAATCGCGAGCCTGGCTGGGACGGCTACCATGTCAGTTTGCGACGCAAACGTGTGTCTCAGGTGTGGTATCTCTTTTGACGTGCTATTGATGAGTATGGCAGCGACCATAAAGTAGTCAAGGACCTTGCATGTGGGAGCGTGATAGAGAATACCATTAGCCTTCTCGTCGTCAGGTTCATGTTCCTCATCGTCAGTGAGATCATCATTCTCGGGATGCTCGTAAGATGAGGCAATTGCTGTCGCTAGATCAAACTTGAAACACTTTTCGGAATGGTCGAGATGGCGGGCAATCTGGGCATAATAGTTTTGATTATTACCCGCATGTGCAGGGTTCTTGATTTCTGTCACATGGGCGTGCTCAGTGACGTCCGCAGACCATTGCATAGGGGTACCAGACGTGCGAATAGAGGGGACAACATGTTGCATAAGTTCAAGCTTGGGAATTTGGAAATGTTCAGAATGCACACCGGCAGATATGATTGCTTGCTTGTGAGAGTGAAACAATACCAATGCGGCATCAAGCTTGTCCAATGCCCGCTTGTCATAGATAGGCATCTGGGAGAGGTAACAAAAATCCAATAGTGCATGGATAGCCGCAAGGAAACGTGAGGGAACAGCACCCACAGTGATGCAAATGATATACCGTAGGATCGATCGGTGATCACGACCAGTAACTTGCTTGAGTTTCAAGATCCCGTTGTCAAATGAACGATAGCCAACCTGCATTTGTAGGAGACTGAACTGGTAGTCAATTTCTTCAGCCCTGACAACCATAATGCACCACTGCACGTCATGGTCCCAAGACATCCGGAAGAAGTGGTGGAGGGGCTCGACTTTCAAGAAATATGCTGGGTCCGATAGAAGCCAGTCCCTAAAGAAGAGTTGATGGACACCATTGAGTCCATAGGATTTTGCTGCCTTAACAAAGGCAGAGAGGTTGTCGGGGTCAATTTGATTGCAGAGTGCATCAAGGGCGCTGAGAGTAGATTCGGAAGTTCGAGGATTGTACTGCATAGCATCACTGAATTGTTTGTAGGTGGCTATTGACAAGGGGGATGACTTCAGGCTTGTGCCCAACAGCAAACACATCTCTGGCATGTCTGCTATGTACCCAACGAGCGGTGTATAACAATACTGTAAGTTGCCAACGGGATCGCTCATGATGACACTGATGGCTGCAGCAATTTTCAGAGGCGCGAGCACCAAATCAAGGCAGTGATGAAACAAGTGATCAGAGAGAAGCGAGTGGATATGAGAATTCTTGTGTATGAATGATGGGACCGGAAGTAGGGCAAGTAATAAGTGGGCGTGAAGAGAGCCCTTGCTGTGAATACCCAAAGTGAGGTTGGCGAGACTCAGGAGGAGAGGATGGGCCATGCGATTCCCAGACATTACAGAGATATTCGTTTTGTCCGACGACAAGACAATACCTAAAAGCATTGCACCCTCAGGCAGGTTGCTCTACAGAAACATAAGCATACTGTGTCAAAAGAATGTCGACTACAAACTCACCTGGAGCTCCCACGCGTGCTCACCCGTAAGCCATTCATCGTATACACGTGAAAGTCGAGCAGTGGTCGACCATACCTTTCTGGGCACGAAGTCAATGTGATGCTTGAAATGAGGGTGGCTGAGAATGCTTTGGAGGCATTCAACCGGATCTCGGTAGAAGAGGGTGATAGGTCGCTTTGTTGGGTGTGCAGGGTGTATGACTTGTGAGCGCCAACAAGGGCCAGAGGGTAAGATCTCAGCAAGATGGCGTAATTGTCTTGCAGTTCAGAATGAGATGGGGAGCTGTTTGATCTGTAGATATTTAATGATCAATTGCAAGAAATGATATTAACCAATGCACTCACCAACTGCAACAACAAAAAGGCATCGATCACAGCCATGCTTAGACGAGATCGTAGCAACCACGACGCAACCTGCCAGTCTTGTTGTGACGTGAACGGATAGTACAAGTTTTCCCTGCATAGCTCACCGTACCTGTCAGAGTGGAATTGGTCCATGAAGGTGATCCCATGTGGGAAACTCCTTGACACGCCTGGAAACTCCTCGACGTTCCCTAACTGTGTTTCGCCAGGGGTAGAGGGGCTTGGGGGGTCCAAGTTGGAGTTCTGTGGCCAATCATTGTCAACATCCATCTGGTCATCCAGATCGTGCGACGGCCCATCTTCTGCATCATACAAGGGGACATCTTCCATGTCATACCAGGAACCATCTTCTGCATCATAAGACTGACCACTTGAGTACATCTGCACAACGTTAGCCAATTCAGGATGTGAGTGACTTGAAGAACCCGAAATGTTGTTGAGAAGTGTACCGCAAGCTGACGAAGGTTGGTTCATATGCTGGAGGACACATGTTTCACTTGAAAATCTCTTCCCGCATTGGGGGCAAAATGAAGTCTTCTGGATACATGCACAATGTTTCTTCCGCCTTGGCATGAGGTCATCGCGAATGGCAAGGAGGGAATCTTGACATGTGAAGTCAAATTCGAAGTACATGCGCCTAAGTGCTTGAGAAAGACGTAATCGCGTGTAAGCACGGTTACAAGAATGCTTGGCCAGATTTTTACATAACACATAAGTCCTACCTTTTGACCCCACCGATAACATGCACCCCACAAGCACGGGCCCTCACAGGGATCCAGAGGTTCTGCAAAAGAGAGAACATGATCCACATGGATTGGATGAAATGCTAGTTCAAATGGAAGAGACTACTATTAGTGATTGGGTAAGTTATATAGCTTCATTCTCGTGTCGAAATTCGACTCACTGGAGCTTGAAGGGTCTCGTTTCAATACCCAGTTCCCCCTCCAAAGCAGAATTGCTCTTAGAGACGGCGCGAGCAGAGTGTAAGCTGCGCAAGTTTCAGAAACAGTGTGCGGACCAGTTGGTTCAATTCAATTTATTGCGATTGGAGTACAGCCGCCTGCAAGTTCAACGGGCAGAGCAACATCTCTTGGAAGCA
The DNA here is from genome assembly GCA_038090495.1 of Heimioporus retisporus. Taxonomy (NCBI): domain Eukaryota; kingdom Fungi; phylum Basidiomycota; class Agaricomycetes; order Boletales; family Boletaceae; genus Heimioporus; species Heimioporus retisporus. The sequence goes on along the minus strand of JBBPMV010000725.1, from coordinate 1,460 downwards.
GAGGGTCATGTTGGTCGGGCACGATTAGTCATCAGGCAACATGGGTATCCTTCGGGTTTCAGATCCGGCTTAGACAGCATGGGTGATATTCACTGATCGTGTGTATGAGCCCCACCGTTTTTCAAGGTCCTGTGACACTAATAATTGACTTCCTAGTTTACTAAATTTAAGTCTTTCGAGCTCTCACCTCGAGCCATGTGACTCCATGCAATACAAGTGTATGCTCCACTGTTCATATTTATGACAATACTACATGTTTGAAAAGTGTATGTGCATAGTGTATCTCTAGTGTTGTGGTATGATCTAATGCGACATTTTGTACCATCGCTTGAATTGACTTGTGGATACCATCTACACTGAGGAATACTATGACTTAACGCGGCCTAAAATCATCAACGACACAGCTAATTCTCGTCAGTTATCAAATGCATGGCTTATGACCGACACGCCAACCACGTGCTACCTACATCAGCAAATCACTTTTGCATGGACAGTACTGTACAGTGCTAGACAGTGTCAAAGGACTCACAGCCTGGTCCATATTGGACTTTCCTGGCTTGTCCTGTCCAGTGACAATATCTCTGTGGCCTCCTGTAAGATAGGTTGGCTTTCAGGCTTCATACAGATCTCTGTGGATCTCTGTGAAACTATGGAAGGTAGGGTGATTCATCTGACAATGGCATGATAAAGATTCATGTGAATCTCTGTGGATCTCTGTAAATCTTTGTGGATCTCTGTAGAACTCATAAAAATAATTTAAAATGATCAAATCAGTGTACCCAATGACTCATCATAGATTAGATAAATGATAAGATTGTATCCTAAACAATCTATCCTAAACAATCATGACATAATAGTTACTAATCTAGGGCCACCTGCAGATGCTCATGCCGCCCGATCGTATTGTCAACACATTGCAATGCAGCCCTGGTATGACAGTCAGCAAAAATAAGTAGTGTACAGCCATTACTTACCAGCCCTCCCGCGCCCACTCTGCCAGTTGACTTGTGAGGCAGGGACCACGGTAAGAATCTGCAAGGATCGCCTCAATAAGGGTGAGCATCCCATGATAAATTGAGCCGTAAATTTTCGTGGAGAAGTTAGGAAATATATTTCCAGTGCCACTTCTGGTGTAACTGTCAAGGACACAATTCAGCTACGTTGCATTCAGCGGCAGCAGGTATGAGATGTGCAGGTACTTACGACCGTAGCGATGACTGCGAGGCATGTTTTAGGGATAGTGTTGTGGAACATGTCAGGACGCCGATGAACGATACAATAGCTACCGGTATAAAAAAACTTGATGATGATGTGTTTGAGGGCTGGATGCGCAAAATTCCTTGTCCTACCCTATTGCATTGTCAGGTGCGGCCGCAGTGAGGTACATGGGACCTACATTTTCGTCCCGGCCGTTCCGAAGAAACTTTGACTGTTCCAACAACGCAGCGGCGGCATCCTCA
>JBBPMV010000724.1:0-12324 GCA_038090495.1 Heimioporus retisporus | reverse complement strand
TTTGGCGCCACCAGATACTTTGGCCACGTGTTGTCCGGCCATCAGGTTGATCAGTGAACTTTTGCCAGAACCCGTTTGACCGAAGAGGATGACATTCAGAGTAGGGGTGCTCATGACTGATCTGTAATAAGATCACGGATCGCGGATGATTCGCAGATTGTTAATCGGAACCATTCCAAAACTTGGATCCAAGGTGGAATTTCAAACTTACCACAAAGACTATCACAAGAACAGAGTTGCTGCAACGTGACGGGATTCAGAACTGTACGTTATTTAGGAGCAAGTTGAGAGCACCGTTGATTGAGCCCTTGGAGGTCTCTGAGGTTAATGCGGGAGAAGGTGGCACTTTCGTCCCTGGGTCTAATTATAAAACGGCATTTGATAGGGTGAGCTCCTTTCCTGGATAATACGGCATCAGTTATGAAGTAGAAGTCATATAGGCATGACAAACGCTGGTCTCCTGGAACATACATATCAGCCAATAGGACTTAGCAGAAGGCTCCCCGAGAGCATTTCTTCAGCCATGATGAAATGTCTAATGATATTCGAATTTCAAACTGTAAAAAAAAAATTAGTGTCGGCATTTTCCGAGATAACCTCGATGAGGTAAGTTCACGGCTTCACGTTCACTCAAGGGCAGAATCACTCCTCGATGATCACCTCGCACCAACATCTGACCCTCTGCATCGTCAATTACATTTTCCATTAATTGAACGCCTAAAGTGATCCTACTTCATCGAGTCCAACATGAACATGCGAGATCTCACATACGTTTCCAACAGTATGGCGGCCAGGACTCTCAACGTCATCCTATTTGGAGAAACCGGTTCGGGAAAGAGCGCAGTGGTTAACCTTCTCGCTGGGAATATAGTTGCACCCACCTCATCAGATATCGATGGGTGCACCAAGGACAACCAGGCATACCCACTCATCATAAACGGCGTATCATACACTCTCTGGGATACCATCGGCTTGGAGCAGCCAATGATGGGCGACGCTGGGTATCTGTATGCCATCGAGCAGTTATGCAGATTGATCAAGGATTTGACCAAGACGAGCGGGATCGATCTTCTCCTGCTTTGCCATCGCCGTGGCCGCATCACCACCACTGTTCAGAGGAATTACAGGCTACTCTACGAAGTGGCGTGTCGGAGGAGGGTCCCGATTGCCGTTGTCATCACGCATTTGGAGCAGGAGCATCATATGGAAGGCTGGTGGGATGAGAATGCAGACGTCTTTCGGCAGCGTGAGATGCATGTTTGCGGACACGCCTGTGTTACGACACTCTCAGCGAACCCGAAGACGCAAGAGTCTAGACAGGCTATGGAACGCCTCTTGGGAACGCATGACAGTTCTGGAAGATATATAATGCCCACAGCGAATTCAGCGCTGCCGGAAGTAAAGGAGAAAAAATTGGTAAAGGTTTTGGGTGAGCGTTGTGGTCTTCGTGAGGAATATGCATGTCGTATTGCGGAGATTCTTACAATGGAGTGACATTTTTCTATAACCACCACATAATCTAATTCTAGGGCAGTAATAATCATCTTTCATGTATTATGCTTTAGGAACTGTTTGTACGGCGAGCTGCTGTTTATCGTAGCGATAAAATTTTTGTTACCAGGTAAGTGAGCGAGAAAAGGGTGGAGGGAGTGCACACTATGCTATGAGATACCGAACGACCGACGAATCATGGGCAGGAAATCAGCACTGCTGAATGCTGCTGAACAGCCTGAATGTGCTATCGGAGCCAACAGGTGTGACTCTGTGACTCAAGGCTTTCAAGAGTTAGTCACAGGGTCAGCAGGCACTTCGTCCATGATCCGCTGGGTACGCCATTAGAGTCGTAGCACGCTTGTGGGTCCTTCTGGTCCTTTATCGCACGCCCCATCTCGTGGTCCGGGGCCAAGCCTTTCGGTAACTCGCAGTCTCGACGGGCTCTTTCTTCTTGTGTCTCACCGTCGCGATGCTTGCCCATCCGTCCTCGCAGTTCGCAGTGTCCAGCGTCGTTCGTTGTCGGAGGTATACTCTGCCCCCGCTCGACTGGACCCATCCGCTCTCTCTCCGTTGCCATGCACGGTATATATCATGTACTCCGTCGCGTTTCAGCGACCCAAAAAGGTCTTTCTATGTTTCTTTCGAGCGCTGATTGCCTGATGTGACCTGGGGCCACGATCAGTGCACAGCTTCACCCCTGTGTGGGCAACACTTAAAATCCCGTGGTTGTTCTCACATGATGGCTCGCATCGATATGCAACCCTTTACCCCGCAAGTGGTGCTCATTGCAGCGGCTATTTGCCAAACCATCCTTCTTGCCGCAGGATGGGGTTTTCTTGCTGTAATCGCTCACGAAGGTCATCCTCTCACTGTACCTGACCATATCGCCGCTCTTCTGCAATCGTACCCAAACGAGAAGACGTGGTTCATTTCGCTAATAGCCACTCTACTGTCGGTAGCGACTACCTTGTATGATTCCTTCGGATTTTCATGGAAACCCTTCTCATGGTGATTCCAGTTTTCTGTCGATTGCTTTCAGGGAAGCATTGCGGTACCGTATCCGAAGGTCGATTCCGCTGGCACATCTCAGCGGTGGGGTTGCCTTGGTCAGGGGCTCCCTCTATGCCAGCTGTTCCCATCTACTGCTAACCATAATGACCTTGATGGTACTCTGGTTGGCGAAATTGCTCGTATCGGGGTAAGGAGAGCCCCTTCTTCTGAGGTGATGTTAACGTCACTCGAATATAGCTGGAGCACACTACTCACGCCGATCTATGTTACCCGGAATTTTCCTGCGTCTGGGTGGGAATTCAATATCACCGGCAATTGGAATGAGTCATATGTGCCAGGTACAAATACAAGTATAGGTAATGCTAAATGCTTCGATCCGTTGATGATAAGTCACGTTGGGTCTAGAATACGCCGAGATACACCATCTTGGGGCGTCTACCCTTGCAATATTGAGTGGTGTGACTGCCGTACAGTACAGTCCTGGCACAGCAGGTGTATTCAACTTCAATGGGACCAAATACAACGTGTCGACAGGTACGTGTGGATAAAAATTTCTTTGGTGCTTACTATGTACCATGAAAATAGGTGGTATACTCCCCGCAGCACCATCGTATGATAGTCTGGTTTCGACGAATGTTCAAGTGGATTTTCCATCCAATGTCGCGTATTATGGACTCAACTACAGTTATACGTTGGTGCAACAAGGTCTGACTGCAGATGTAAATTGCATTCAGAACAGCGATTCGGCAGCATATATGAACTTTTCCTCAAACTACACAACTTTAGCTGTCCCGCTCGCTGGTGGAACTTCTGAATACGGCCTATGGGTGTGGAACTTTGCGATCGAATGCAACGAAGGTAAGAGACTGATTGTTATGTAAAATCACAACTTATAGATGACCTGTCCTGGAACACCAGGGCAGTCTCAAGTCCAGTATGTGACGGATTCCGACGTCACCGCTGGCAACGCGAGTGATTCCGTTCTGGGTGGATTGGTTTCCAGTCTGAACTGCCCCCCTATTGATGCGCAGACTAACTGGACCAACATAGCCAACATCAGTGAGTTTTTTTTCCTTGCATCTGTTTTCTTTTCTTGAATCAACTCGCATTGCTGTGTTAGGTATGATTACCAATGGCAGCGGGAGTTACAATTTCCTCCATTTCACTGTTTGTACCATAAACCCCCTCGTCACAACTTCTCTCGTGAATTATGCAAACGGTGTTATCAACTCGACGATTACCACATCTCAACCACTTGGGCTTAACGGCGACTTGATGTTTTCATTGGTTGGCTTCCTCAGCTTCACCGCAAGGATGACGCAGAATCTTGAAACAAACATGCTCGGGGATGTTTTGTATTCCGCCTATACGTTCATGGGCTACAACACGACCAATGAAGAGGTGAATCAAGTCGTCTTAAAGTCATTGGTAAGCATGATTCCTCTCCTATCCTACACATCCCAACTGAATCTTCCACTTCAGGAACAGTTCTGGCGTGGTGTCGTCGAATTTGTCGGGACGGTATGTTTATATTTGACTCTACCGCATGGTGGTGACTGGAGATACGCAGTACTATCGAAGCGTGATTTCAGTAAGCAGAGGCGACATTCCATCCGAATCGCAGATGCCTGTGAAGGGCAGCTTGACGATCACAACCATGGGGTGGAAGCACCACTCAGATCTATATCTCCTTACGATGGGTCCCATAACGGCCCTGACGCTGATCATGTACGTCGCTGTGGGGTATTCGCTGTGGGGCATGCGATTGGGTTCGCGACGCGGTGATGAGGGAGATACCACCGAGTACTCGCCTTCGAGTGCCTTGATTTCGAAACAGAACGGAAACCGGAGCGACGACCGGGGTGACGAAGGGGGTGACGAGCCTGTTGTGGCGTTTGACCCCTTGGATCCGATCCACCTCATGATGGTGTCTTCGATGAGGGAGGAAGGCGACGAAGATCACCTCGGGGATCATTTAGGTGGCTTTTCGACACCCCAGATGATCGAGAATGGAGAGGTGCTGGTGCGGATAAGGGACGTTGGGCTCAACCGCAAACGATTTATAGTGACTGCGAGGAAGGCTCGAAAGACTCGGAGTGGGTGATGGAGGTATTCAAACACTCTTTTCCGCAGTGTTTGTGTATTGTGTAATCTGCAGGTGGTTTTTTCTTGTCCCTCGAATTGCGCATGTATTTCTGTACGATTTACATGCTGCGCTTGTCTGGACATTTCGATAGGTCATATTAGACGCTCGAAAGAAGACAAGGTCACAGAGGTTCATGTTGAACGTATCTACAGTACTACTCGAGCAAATCGGTCTGCCCCATCTGTGCAGAGATGACCGCAACAGGCTTGCCCTCGAAATCAAACGCATCACCGCCTTTGTAAGCCACGAGATCCTGAGGCATGTCCACCTCGATCCCCAACGTTTTCTCGACGTTGACAGTGGAAAGCGCGAGTGCCGTCGTCCGATCGATGGTCCCGTTCGAAGCCAGGGCGAGCTATCCGTGCGTGAGAGCCACACGGCAGGCAGGACACCATCAAAATCACTGTTATGCAAAGAAGCCATTGACTTACCCGAGCAATTTCCCAACGCAGGTTGCGCGCTTCGAATTCGTCCGGCAGGCCGACGCCCACCTGTATGCCTGCTGCCAACAGTGCAGAGACGAGCGAATCAGTTGTGAGCGGAGGTCCTGCTAGGCTGTGGATCACATTTCGGCGCCCGAGGAACAAGGAATGTCAAGCATTGAAAGGAATCGAAACGGCGCTTACAATCGGCGTTCGTCCCAGGTAGTCGGGAAGGGTTTCGGTCGAGTGACGATGACGCTCACGCCAGCGCTTGCAATATGAGATGCTATGAGATGCGACTCGGCTGCACCAGAAAACGTCATCTTGAGCCTATTTCCTGACTGTCTGTCGTATTCCCGCTTCAAGCGTAGCAAGGACGTCATGATGTCTGCGCTATTGACGTCGACGACCAGAGTTACGGTGCCCCGGGCAACCGGACGCGAATGAGATCGGCCAAACGCTGTGAAAACAAAGAAAAACTGACGTACGGCGCGTACACGAGACAGCATGAGATCGGTGTCATTTCCGAACAACATGGCACGCAGAGCGGCGATCTGCGTGCTCACGCTTTGAGCACTATTCTTTGTGATTACAACATGCAGAGCGACATCGCTCTGGATCGACCCATTTTCAAGGACATTGGGAGCACCAAACGAGAACACCGTCGACAGGCCCCGCACGAACAACCCTGAGGGAGCCGACACACCAGCGGTTATGCCTCCTCTATATGCAAGGCTGGGAATGAGCGGCGCAGTAAGTAATGCTTCCAGCCTGGCGGTTGCACACACTCACAGCGTATCTCGACTTCCGAGTTGCAAGCCATCGATGGCCCTGATAAAGTCGTCCCCAAGAACCGAGGGAAGATCACCCTCGAGAGGATTAAATACGCGACTATCGGTCGTGCTCGGTTCGAGGCGAATCTCGGCCAAACCCAGAGAAGGACCATAAATAGTCAGACCAGGAACGATAACACCACCCTCGAGATCGATGACTTTAGCATGTTCGTCAACATTGAGAAATTCGGCGCAACCGCTAGAGCACAGGATTTTACCATCCCGAACGACAACGGTTTCCGGACTTTCCTGGACGGAAAATTCATCCTTTGATCTCATATAGAGACCGCTGACGTTAGTAAAAATAGCATGCCGGGCACCACGAGGTTCAAGGGAAGGAAGACCTTCATGAGCAATAGCGTCGGACGCTTCCTTGTCAAAATTCGGGGTACGCGGAGGGGCCTGGAATGCGGATGGCTTTAATGACACTGTAGGGGTATCGAGTTGCGGAATACCATCAATGAAAACCTGTTGAGGAGTAGCAGCAAGACTTAGTGGGTGCGAGTCCCATATAACGAGATCTGCAAGCTCGATCAATATTCGGCACATGGGAAATAAAATACCTTCCTACCAGCATCATAACCTGTCAGGCATGGAATGAGTATTAAGATTGCAGACGGTGCTAGAATGGAAATCACCCACTTTAATACGACCAATTCGGTGGCCTAGTCCCATTGCATCCGCTGGAGCAGCAGCTACAGAGAGCAGGGCAACATTCGTGGGGAGACCAAAATAATGGGCTTGCGCCGCTTCGTGAAGAAGGTAACGACTGTTAATAACAGAATGGTCTGACTGCTCTGATTCAGTCGTGCTTTGGACACTGGATCCAAAGAATTCACCTTCATCACTACAGGAAGTCCATTGGAAGCTAGAACACGAGGGGCAAATTCTGAACCCCGGTAGGCCTCACGCTTTTTCCTGTTTGGGATTTAAATCATTAACGTTAGCGATCCAACCGACTGATTAGAAATGTGGACCTGAAGTTGGTAGCAAATAGTGCTATCGAAGGAGCACCACCCTAGTAACAAAGTTGGTGAATGGTCACAAAGCTAAATCTCCACGACAAAAAACACACCTATGTTTTCCGGAGTAGGTCTGGGACCAAGTACGTCTCTCCGGCATGGTGGAAAGAAGCCACAGGAAACTTGAACTCGTTCGAGAGCTGTCCGCATGGTTGGTTTTTCATCAAAGCATCTTCCAAAATATGGAGACCCACTCTGACGATCACATCTAAATCTACAGCCTGCAGAATAAAGTCAGACTCCATCTTTTATGGAGGCGTACACAACACCTACCTCATAACAATGCACGGCAAGTTTCACTCTACCTCTGAGCACATCGACTAAGGCTTCCCACTCGAAGTCTTCTGAAAAGGGAAGGTTTCCTAATTCTTTCCAGGCACCAGTCTCGGCCTTCGCACAAAAATTATCTTGTCTGTCATGAATCTGGCGTGCGGTGTGGTACGCCTGTCTGAAATTCCAGCCCGTGTCCATGCGGGACATGGAATAAGCACTCGAAGGGTTTTCTCCTGCATTCATCCAGGAATCAGTTACAACATGTTGTTAGCTTTCGCTATAACGTCAAAACTAACCACACGCGTGTCTATTGAACGTCATAGCAACCTTCTGGATCTATGTGACGACCACTTACTTCATGTGTCTCCACCCAGGTGGCGAATTATAATCAAATTGCGACCCATTGAAATTATACGGTGGTTCCAACAGCATTGAGGAAGGAGAGCGTTCTCGCGTTTCTCGTAACTTGATAACAAATGCCTGCCCACCTAGCGATGAACAAATTAATATCGTGACCCATGAGCTACACGAGTATAACACTGGACCACACCTATGTTGTCCGCACTCCCAGGGAGGATCTGAGCAGTCGTCACCCCACCTGAACGGGCTAATTCATAGCCATCATCATGCGTATTCAACCCGTCTATGCTGCGCAACCAAGGGAGAATAAGTGCCTTCATCGAGTTCGTGTGTCGTCTGCGCCTGTTACATTCCGAATGAGCAAGATACCAAGGAGACAGGCGGACGACTCACCAGCGAACTCTGGGGCACTTCCAACTCCAAGGTGCGAATGGAGGTCTACAATTCCAGGGGTGACCCATGCCCCATTTGCATCCACGACGTGCATCTCAAGCCCGCTAAGAAGGCTGGGAGGAATGACCCCCACCACTCTGATTAACCCTTTAAGCAACAACAGGTCTCCCTGAACAACCTCGGTCCCGTTGTGTCCGGACGTCCATATCGTGGCGTTTCTAATCAGTGTGGGCTTCGCTTCTGAGGAGAAGCGGTCGGATTGAGAACGCGTATGAAAGTCTGCTGGAGGGCCAGCGGGCGTCTTCGTGTATTTGCATCTGTTGAGTATGTCCGCACGCCTTGACGATTCCTCGCCAGAGATTTCGACCCATGTTTGTGATCCGAAATAAAGTAGTAGCGAGACAGTAACGATGAGACTGTACAATTGAAATCGGCGTGACTGGAACTTGGAAGTGACTCCGAATCATGTGGCCCTTCCATGGTTGGGGTTCTTCCGTTTTCCGCACACGTGACACGCGAGAGACGTTTCACCCGAGTAAACGTTCCGAGTATCGTCCCATTTTCGAACTTTCATGTTGAGAGATGGGGCAAGGCACAAAGTGCTTGAGCCTTGGGTACTTGAGTGCTGGGTGTAGTGAAGATGGGCGGAACAGTGCCAGCACCGATGTAGTCCCCTAGCTCAGACAAGCGCCGGGCGATGTCTAATGCCAAACCATTAATTAGAAACCCGAAAAGAACCTACCTTGGATGCTCAGGGCTCGATGCCAGTGGACGTGCCCGATCGTTGACCGACTCCTGCCCACTATTTGGGCGTCCCTCTGGCAGCTCGATCCACACCAGGGCGGCTAAACACCCTCAACACGTGCACATTATCCTTGTCTGCATCTCAGTCGACGAATCTGCCACGTTCCCCATCAGTAAATTCACATGTTACTTTTTGCACTTTTAGTTACTTTTTCGATATCGAAAAGCTGTAGAGTTGAAAAGCGCTGAAAAGCACGGAAGCCTGGTGCAATTTAACACTGCACTGCCGGGAATCGAACTCGCGACTTCCCACGCATACCAAAACAACACGCAGCGTAAACCATTACACCATACCGCCGACATATATGGTTGGCAAACAAGCTAACTATATAGAGAAAAACAGTGTCCACACTAAAAATTTTCAAAGTCCACCGCGATGCACTCTACACAGTACCACCACCTCCCATCACACCACGACAGCAACGGCAATGAAGACAAGCGTGAGGGCAAGGGCACCGTGATAGGCCCTCTACCCCCACTATTTTTTGCCTTTATGGACTGCTCCACACCGTGTCACCGCCCCCTTTGGTCCTCTGGTCACACCACAACGGCAACGACGACAAAGCCAAACAGGGGCAAGGACGCCGTGACAGGTGCCTCCCCCACTATTTCGTGCCTTGACGCGGAGCCCGCCAGGTACTGCCCACCCCAGGTCACTCACCACCACCAGTTCTACCATAAGGAGGGTGGGGGTGCCCCAACAACCTGCCCACAACCTCTCATACGTCACATTCCCACAATGATGAGGACAGTGCGCAACAGCCCAGCCGCGACAAGACAGGCAGGGGGATTGCAGCAGCCCGTCTACCACCCAACTGCGACGAAGCTTACGAGAGCGAAGGCACTAGAACTGCCCATGACCACCACCACATGACGACGATGCAGCGTGCCTTCACCACAGATGGCAACGATGCGGGCGAGGACGCGCAACGGTGCGCCCACCACCTCGACGATGATGACCTGGCGGGCGGTACGGCAACCCAACGTGTGCCACCACCACCACACGATGGCAACAACGCAGGCGAGGACACGCAACAGTGTGCCCATCACTTCGGGCGACGACGATGTGGTGGGCGGTGTGGCGACCCAACGGCAGGTCTCCACCACTGCCACTACCACATGATGATGATCCGGGCGAGGACTCGCCACCACCTCAACGATGACTGCATAGTGGGCAGACTGACCCAATGGCGTGCCGTCACTGCATGACGACGACGCGGGCGAGGACGCGCAACGGCGCGCCCACCACCTCAACGGTGACGACATGGCGGGGGGACGGCAACCCAATGGCGCAGGTGGGGACACGCAACGGCGCGCCCACTACTTCAACGATGACATGGCGGGCGGTATGGCAACCCACGGTGTGCCTCCATGCGACGAAGACGCAGGCGCGGGCGTGGACGCGCAACAGCGCGCCCACTACTTCAACGGTGACCCACGGCGTGCTACCACCACCCTGCGACGAAGACGCAGGCGTGGGCGAGGACGCCACAATAGCGCGCCCACCACATCAACGACGACAGGGCAGGCGGTACAGCAACCCAGTGTCGTGCCGCCACCACTGCCGCCACTGCATGATGATGCCGCGGGCAAGGTCGCTGCGACGGCGTGCCTACCGACTCAGCGACAATGATACGACAGGCGGGCGATCGAATGGCATGGCACTACCATCACCACCCCACCATCACCGCCACCACTATTACTACTGGATGACGACACGGTCGAGGATGTTGCAACAATGTGTCTACTACCTCTGCGACAACGATATGAGCGGTAGGGCGACTAAACGGCACACCGCCACCACTACCACTGCATGACAACGCGGGCGAAGACGCCCCAACGGCGCGCCCACCACCCCAACGACGACAACGCGATGAGCAGCAGGACAACTGAGCAGCATGCCACAGTGCATCGTTACCCTGGATTGTATACTCACTTTCTCATGTCGCTTTCGTTGGATTTGTGCTAACTTTGTTGGTCATTTTACGTGCTTTGTAGTAGCTTACAGAGCTCTTTTAATATAAGCCATTTGCATTTGTTTTCCATTGCTCGAGATCTGAAAACATTTTTAAAAAGCATTAAGAAAGTACACTAAAAGGCAGTAAAAGGATGGAAAGCCTTAGAAGAGCTGGAATAAAAGCGTAGAGATCTACTTTCCGTGCTTTTCGCCAGCTCGACAAAAGCATGAGAAAAGTTTGAGAAGCGTGCGAAAAGAACACCAAAAGACGCTCAAAGCAACATGTTAATTTACTGATGCCGCCCGCGGATACCCCCCGACGGTAGAGTCCTCCAGCATTTCCCGATCCCGCCGGTCGTGCAAGGTCTCACGTACAGAAACAGCATAGCAGACATCAGCTGCTGATTTAAACTCGATCGACTCATGGTTATGTTTCGCAATCGTCTCGGTGGCCTCTTTGTCAAGCTCGGATGTTTGGCAAGCTTAGCGAGATTGCTGCCCATCGCTAAATGTCCTTGGCCGACGGAAACTGTCATGTTGATGCCAAAGGGGTCAGACCTGCGTGATCATGTGTGATGATAGATTTGTAATGCTACACTACACTCCCCCGTGATCAACATGCGTACCGAACGTGAAAAGGAGGTTGACCGTATCACTCTGCATTCGTAACCCCCTTTTGCCAACCAAGAATCTTATCTCTCAAGACACTGCATTCCATCTCTGCCTTCTTCTCTGCAGCTTCTCGCCAAGTGGCCTGTACTACGTCTGGTTGCATCAAGATGTATGGGAGTGTCATGAGACAATCAAAGTAGTCCAGCTCGTCGTCTGCACGCCTTGCCCTGTTCTCATGTCTAGTGGCGTGTGATTGTGCCTGTACATCCGCTTGCTTGTGTTGATTAGTTTGATTATCAGCAAGTTTCTTGTTTTCTGCTTGGGTTGAGGTTGTGGGCCCTTCGGGGTAAAACATGGGCTTCCATGGTCTGAGCGCGTCCACCATTGGTTCGGCAGCAAAGTACCGTAGCACGACTGTAGCATACACAGCATCAAATATGATGTCTGGTGGCCAATCATCAAGGGCCGGTGGTAACGAAGCCAGGGATCCTGAAAGCATGTAGGGGTTGCCAGATGTCCATTTTTTCTCAGGGTCAAAGATATGCATCGTACATCTGTGTTCTGCTGGTGGTACAGTGGGATCAATGTCTGCTGTGGTCATTGCAAAGTTGGGTGTCTACCATCAAAGCCATCAGACCCCATTCTGTTGTAAGAGGAAAATAAACACACAACCAAGAGTGCAATATCTTTATTTATGTAAGTGGTCGTAAGAAACCTTGTTAAGGAGGATCCCATTCCGGGGGTCATCGATCCTGCATATGATTCCATTTTCGCCAGGGTCTCGACTGCGATGCCAAGTATAGGTTTCTATGTACTGCAACAGAGCAAGCATGAACAGATGATAAGAAACAGCAGCATACCTGATCCCCCTTCATCTGCAAAAAATGGGTTTGCAATATAGTACTACATAGTCTATGTTGCACTTGTAGCACTGGTTGACTTCCCCCCTCTAGATTGTCTCATGTAGCAACCCTATAGTCAAATTAGGCTATATAGT
>JBBPMV010000723.1:0-12338 GCA_038090495.1 Heimioporus retisporus | reverse complement strand
AGGTTTACACTCAGTTCAGCCTATAAAACAAAATCATTTCAGATCGTGGTCCCCAGTTTGCTTCTGCCTTTGCCAAAGAACTCAGATGACTCCTAGGATATGATCTCTCCCTCTCCACTGCCTATCATCCTCAGTCTGATGGAGAAATGGAACATATCAACCAGAAAGTTGAGACCTACCTCTGCATCTTCTGTGACAACCCCCCTCCACATGGTTCCAAATTATCTCCCACACCAAATTTGCCCACAACCACTGCCCTCACTCCATTACTTGCAAATCCCCTTTCTTTCTCACCTACAGTTTCAAATGTTATGCTTGATCCAGGTAGGAGTGGGCATAGGCTCAAGAACTAGAACGTAGGGTTTGAGGTGACAGCAAGGGACTTGCCACTTAAGGTCAAGGGTTCTGCCTGCTAGGACGTATAGCAGGTGGTACGAGGATAAGTCTGCCTACCAAAGAGGTAGCAGCAAGTTGCGATGAGGAGAGTGAAGGGGAACGAGGTAAGATTGAGCAGAACTAAGCTAGGGTACAAGGGACGAAGTACTTAGGCTTTATACTGCACAATGGAAGGTCATAGAAGGTTATGGAATAACTATGACTAAGTGAAGAATGTTTGAAAAGAAAAGAGAAGTAAAGATAATGAGATAAGGGTGTGCGACGAACATGTCGTATGTTCTAGGGCACTCTATCGAAGTAGAAGCATTGGGTTACACTGATGATGACAAACGCAAGTGACAAAGAGAAAACAATAGGGGTAAATCATAACATCAAACCTCATCCCCTCCCCACTGTCATTGTTGAGTCCAACCTCCCTGCAGTTGAAAAACAATTGAAAACTCTCTCCACCACTCAGGATGATGCTCTGGCTACCCATGAACTTGCTAGACAGGTCATGAAAGCTCATTCTCATGGTAAATTCACTCCCTTTTGCAAAGATGACAAGGTTTGGCTAGAAGCTCATAACCTGAAACACCTTATTGCCCACCTAAAGTTCACTCCTAAGAGAGAAGAACCATTTACCATTGTCCAGGTGCTATCTCCACTTGTTTATAAACTCTATCTCCCTCATACCTGGAAGATTCACAACATGTTCCATGCTTCTCTCTTATCATCCTATTGCAAAAATGACATATAGGGCCCAAACTTCCCTTCTCCCCCACCTGACCTTATCAATGGAGAAGAAGAATACAAGATGGAAAAGGTGATCCGACACAAGAGAACTCCAAACAACCAACAATGCCAAACATCTCCCCTAGCTGCTCCTCCTCTGTCAAAGCTGATGTAAGCTAGAATCTGTCTCCTGAGCTCCCTCACCTTGAAACCTTGGACCATGCCTGGGGTGGCCCAGGGCCTCCCTCTCCTATCTTTACAGAACCTGGCATCAACTCCCCTCCCTTTGCTTCTCATGTATGCTGCAATCCTTTTTCTTCTATTCAACAGGGTTATATGCTCTCTTTTCTTAATAACCCTAATCTTTGCATCACTCTTTGTAATCATTTAGAACCCTCTTCTCCCCTTCATTCCCTCTTTCACATGCACCCAAACTTTCCCACCTCTGCACCCTGACCTCATCACCAATGACACCACTTGCATGCACCACTTGTTCCACATCCTCAAAATCCACCTTGCCCTACAAGACCTTGTTATATCTATGATGCATCAATTGGAGATGGATAATTTGACATCAGACATTCAGTGCTACATGGAACATCTAACACAAGATCTAACACTAACAAACAATCCACTGAGGCAAGGAGCTGGCCTCTATCAAGTGCATTGAGGTAGCCTGGAACAGTGAAAGAAATTGCCCTTTGCCTGATACCCATCCCCTTTACAACAAGGCCTGCTTTTATTGCCATCGTTTCTCCCATATCAGGCCTAATTGTCCTTATTATTGATGTCCTCATTGCAACAAGCATGCTCCTGGACATTTCACTTACCAATGTCCTCATCTTCATCCTTGTTCTCCTACTCCTCTCATTCCTTCCTCATCATCCTCTTCCTCTCATTCCTCTTGTGGTTCTTGCAGATCTCATTCATTTTTCTACTTCCACTCACCCTCTTGTACAATGGCTCTCATCCCCTCCTGTTCCTCACACTCCCCTCCCCATTTTCCCTCCTTCTGGTCAATGCTACTGACAACGTTTTCCTTGTTCCAATCCCAAGCTTTGCCATTAGTCAGGAATGCCAGCTGAAGGATCATTGGATGTCAATGAAGAATGGGGATATCCAGACTATGATGCTTCCACTTATGCAAACATGACAGGTTCCTGTGGTGGTGATCATTGCATGAACTTGTAGTTTGTCTTTTTCTTCTCAATCCTTTGTTTCTTACTGTGGTTTTAAATGTACTCCAGAAGTAATGTTATGATTTATCCCTATTGTTTTTCTCTTGTCATCTTGTTTACTAACATTGGCCTTATCTGATGCTTCTAGTGCTCTAGAACATACAACATGTTCATTGCATACTGTTATCTTTGTTATCTTTACTTCTTGTTCTCTTTGAACATTCTTCGCTTAGTTATAGTTGTTCCATAATATTCTGACTTTCCATTATACAATATATAAGCCTAAGTACTTTGTCTCTTATACTCTAGCTTAGTCCTGCTCAATCTTACCTCATTTCCCTTTGCTCCCCTCATCATAACTCACTACTACCTCCTTGGTAGGCAGACTTACCTTTGAATCACCTACTATATGTCCTAGTAGAAAGAACCCTTGACCTTGTGTTCTAGTCTTTTGAATCTACACTCATTTCTACCTGGACCAAGCACAACAAGGATCATGTTTTCTTTTTCACAGTGTATTATGTGAAAACATATTTGTGAACAATGTTGTTGAGGCAGATAGGGATTTTGGAGATGAATTTGATATCTCCATGTTTGTTTCAGGATTGATCCACATTGTGGACTGGGATCAAGGTGTGAAGTCATTCCAAGAGGAGTTTATTTCTTTTGGAAAAATGCCAATCAATGCATGAGATTGATGCTCCAGAGTCAATGAGTGCTTGGGTGCCAACATTTGATGATGCACACATGATTGAAATGTGAATATAAATACCATTTCAAATCTTAGAAGTAAATACAGGCATGCATCTAGTTGGGGAGGGAACTCGCATTGGTTGAGGTCTCTATTCTAAAAACCCAAGTGTTTGATAGAGTGAGGTTCTTCTTCATACAGGAGTTCTTCTTCTTCTTCCATTATAGGGAATGCCATGGTTTGCCTGACATTCTTTGGGAAGGATTGGCAGTGTTGTGGAGTTTGGTTGGGATATTTTGGGCATTGATGGGAATTGTGCCCTTTCTGATGGCATCAGAAGCATAGCCCTTGTTTGAAGCATTGCTATCATTCTTCAGGAGTTAATCTGTCAATTCTGACAGCATCACCTTCCATATCATTTGGATTGTGGGATGGGCAATGATGTTGACAACCAAATGTTTGATGGGGGGCACTGTGGGAGGAACAGTTGAAACAAGTGATGTTGTCAGCTTTCTGGAATTGGGAGAAGAAGTGAATGGACTTGTTGTACCATTCTTTGATTTTTGAAGGAATGGTGTCCATTGACATGATGCAGTGCATAAGGTACACTGGAAGTCCAGCTGAGAAGTAGCTGATGAGAATGTTTTCATCTGTGATTTTGATGATCTGGACATTATTGTGGAAATCAGCAATATATTTGGCAATTTCATTCTGCATGACTTGGGAAGTGGTGTGGTCCATGAAGAGCCAGGAGATGGTGGTGGCTCATGTGGCATGCCCATTGCAGAAGTGTTCTTTGAATTTCTTTGAGAAGTCATCCCAAGAAAAGGGGATGTTCCCATTGGTGTCTGGTTTGGTGGTGAGAATAGTTTCTCTATATGTTGTGGCCCATGTGGCTGCAGATCCTTTGGTCATGTATGATAATGTGAATACCACTTTCTTGGTGTCATTGTTGTATACCTCTTTGTTGATAGTGAGGTAAAAGGTGATGGTGGCAGCCCATGCTTTGGCTGTGGTGGCATTTCCATCAAAAGGTTCAGGGGTTCCTAGTCTGAGCTCCATAGGTTTGGAGTGTGAGGGGGTTTCTTGTTCAGCCATGTCAGGTGTGTTGGGTCTGGTGGGTTTGAAGAAGGAGAGAACTTCTGGGAGGGTTTGAAGGGGTACTAAGGGAATTGAAGTGGCAGTGAGTTTTGCTGTGGTTTCAAGGAATTTTTAATCAAAGTAGTCTGGCACTTGAACAGATAACTATTCCAAGAGTTTTTGCAAGAGTCATTGGTCAAAGGTCTGGTTTCTGGGATGACAATATCTATGTCCTCTTCTGAGAGGTAGGTGGTGACTGGGGAGTGTTCTTGTTTGGACAAATCTAAGTTGTCAGGGTTGGCTTCAGTGATGGCTTCTTGTTGGAAATGGCTATCTGGGATAGAAAGGTTGCCCTGAGGGCAAGAATTGCTGGGGTGTGAGTGGAAAATGGTGGGAGACTACTGGGATGGTAGCTCTTCTAGAGGAGCAATTTCTTCTGTTACACCTGACCCAGGTAGGGACAAGCAAAGACTTGGTAGAATCACCTAGACAAGTCAAAGGATTGCAGAATGAAGATTTTGAACCTAGATTCACTACACGGCCAATTCAACAAGGTGGTTACGGTACATTTGCCAAAAATCCCTTATATGTTCTATATACGATGACAAACATGTCTCAATAGAGTAGGATACACCCATTTGAGTCATCGTTGGCAGGGCATTATTAATTATATATCTGGTTTGCCTTGAATGTCTGAGGTTCACTTGAGGTCAGTGGCTGGGCCAAAAAACCTTCATGCAATGCTCAGCCTGCAATGGTGCCCGTCTCTCCTGCATGTCACATGTGGAGGTGTGATCAGTGGAGGGCAGAAACACCATGGTAACACTGTGCCATTTGTTCCGCAGGCATCATTGTTATGTCCATTGGACATAGGCACTGACATGTGCTGGTATGGGAGGTGTTGTACCGATGACATACGAGCTACTATGCTGCAAAATAAGCAACCAACTGTGACATGCGAGACGATGAGGACGAGACAGGTTATGATTGATATACACGGTATATAGTATGGTACAAACTACAGATTGGAGTGGATTGATGTAGAAAAGAAGTATTTGATGCTTTCCTTCAGCTCGCCAAAAATGAATTGATGGACTGTGTTGGGACTCTGAGAGTCCCTCAGCTCTTGTAGTCTGGAATCCCCAAGCCATGTTGTGATGAAAATACCATCCATGTTGATGCGTGCATCCCACTTATCCCAATGTCCACCCGGGAAAGATGGATAAGTCGCAACGAACACCATCCAGAAAAAGTCCTGCATAAGGTCAGAGTGGTTTCTGTCGACATTCTTGGCGAATTCTGGGAGGGTGTGCTGAATTTCATCCAAGAGGCAGTGCCAATGTTGCTTGTTCTGATGGTCGAAATACCTTCTCAGTGGAAAAAAAGGGAACATGTTCTGCGATAAGATTTTCTTTGCATCAGCGCGTTCTTGGATCCCAGTTTAAAACTTACCATTTGAGGGTGCAATCTGGTATATTTGCATTGTAATTTATCACTTGGAAAAGTACTTTCTCCACCTATGACAGGAAAGAGGTTCCCAGTGAACTCATCAGGAATTTTGATGGTGACTTGAATTGGCTAACACGTTATTCATTAGTTGGAGAGGGCCGATGTCGATACTGAACATACAATGTGGGAGGGAAGGAGTGTGACAACACCAGAGAAGTGGATATCCAAAAAAATGGGCTCAACAATGCACCTGTCGTCAGAGCGAATGGTGTCGGCGAAGACCATGATTGGTGACATGGTGTTGAAGGGGGACAATGTGTTGATGATTGACTGGAACAACCATGGCAAAAACAGCAAATGGGTCATGTGACTTGAAATGCCAGCTCCAACCTCCAAGTGATGCTGATCAGATCATCATCTCCAGCACCACCTCATTCGCCCGGGAGGAAATGGAATATATTTACGTACCAAACCTCATGCAAACAGCAAGATGATGGCCTTGCAGATGGTGAATCTCTGCTACTTCTCACTGACAGTACGCTGGATAGTGTCTTTTTCTTTCCTACTCATATTCAGCGCTATCAGCAGACTATGGCTGCTATGGCCCGATGGCCAGGTTGTCCAGCAACAGGAGCCATGATTCCCTTGATCCAACAGGTGTGTAAATGTTTTTTTTCGCCACACCATAAAGGGGTCCAACTTACCTTTGTCTAGTATTTGATGTATCCGTCTCTGGGCATGTCAGTTGCAAAGCTTGCAAGACATTCACTGGCGTTGCACATCAGATGCGCCATGGCCACCTTGCTGGACACATTGAAACAAAAAAGCACAACCGCTGCATTCAAGCTCTCTGGACGTCTATCAACGCCATGAATATTCTTGCAGCCCCCATCAAGAAGCAGCCCGAACTTTCAGTCTTCGCTGATCCCATGCTCACTGATGACCCGTGCCTGCAACCACCCTACTTGATGTATCCACAAGCCGAGAAATCCCCGGACAACATAGAGTATCCACTTGCAGGTCTCCAAGGCAATTTATTATCCAACCATATGTATTCATTGATGGATTGGTATGAAGAGATGCATGTTGAAACAGTCGATTAGCACTTCCAACCAGAAGCCCCTATTCCGGAAGTGGTAGTTCCGGAAGCCCCTATTCCAGAAGTAGTAGTTCCAGAAACCCCTATTCTGGAAATAATAGTTCAAGAAATAATATATGTTGAAGTAATTGATTAGTCAGTTCCGGAAGTTCCAGAAGCCCCTATTCTGGAACTGGTGTTCCAAAAAAGGAAGTTCCGGTAGCCCCTATCTCTGGAAGTACCGGAAGTGGAAGCACCGGAAGTACTTGACATCAAGAAATGTTCTAGGAATACTCTGGAAGTGAAGGATCACTTAGGAAGTAAAGGAACAATTCGGGGATGTCATCGGGATGTCATTGGAAGAGTTATTGCAAAATAACATGACTCCTTCAACTGCGCATTGCGCAATCGACTGTGCATGATATCATGGTGACTGTGCACTACTGTGCACACTGTGCATGATATCAAATAAGAGCATTCTTCAAGAATCAGCTCCACTTGTATTTAGAATATAAATACTGTACATTTTGTAGTAGATAGAGCAGCGCAATAAGACTTAATCTTTTGCTCTCTTAACTCTCGCTCTTCAATCTGGAACTCTTCCGAGTTCCGTTACTCTACTGAGTTTAAACTCTGCTCAAGAACAGTGAGTCTCACACTGTCTCCCTTTTATTCGTTGTACTGCGCACTACAGAGAGAGTACATATAGTACACTAGCCACGTAACTATTCCCACTCTCTTTAATGCAGAGTCAACTGGAGGAGGGGAGGGCCCTCATAATGTGCTTGCTACATCCAGGTGACGAACTTAGCCTTGTGGCGGACTGCGACACTATGGAAATGGGTGACAATGATGACAGACTACTCAATTTTCTCACACCAGGAACTGAAGGTATAAGTATCAACATTGACATGTAAGGCCCATTCTAACAATTGATAGGTCCGTTGTTTGGAACAAACCTCCATTCTAGGACACGGACATGTGCGAGGGACATCATAGTCCCTTCTGATTCCCCATACTATCCTTGGCGTTCAAAGGCAGTACATCACTTCTGCTCGCCCTTGTATATTTCCTAACATTTCAACAGGAATTCATCACTCATTTACTATTTGCTTCACCGTGGACCCACTTTTCTGATCAGCAGAAGAAAGCTGTCCTGGAGTGGGCGACAGCACTGGGCGCTCCAGATGTCCCCAGTCTTTTTGTCGTGAAGTCAACACAAGACTGGATCTCCGACCTCCTTCAATGTCCAACCAAAAAAGTAATGTCTCCGTCCAGGAACATGTTCTACTTGAACTCGATCAGCAAGGCTATTGCACTCGTATGAGAACTATTCACTCTGGTTTCAGGTGATGCTAATTGACATTTCCACAGGATTTTTCCAATCCATTGACCCGATTAACCATGCAAGACTATCCCAAAGATGGACAGGGACGGATGTCACAGGTGCAGCATGGCAGCAAAATGCTCATGGATCTCCCTGACGATTTAGCTCCACCTTCTGTTCGGGTCAATGACAAGATTTTTTTCGTCAATGAGCTGCTGCAACAGAACACAAAGGAGTATTTTATCCCAAAGAGGCTCTTACAGGCATGGGTTGGTCCAACGTCAGAGACCGAAATTCTTTCCTCTGGGCATAGGGTCTCCCAGACCAATGTAAGTAGCTGAACTGTCATTTCTCCTGATTTCACCTGAGCTTGTGTAAAAAGGGTTTGTGGTCGATCCAGAGCAACTCATTGTCCTTGTCTCGACTTTTTCTCACACTTTTGAGGAGCTCTGCAGTCATTTTTATATTTCAGGAGTCATATTCACAGGTTTGTTCCATATCTACTCTATTCATTGAAATGGTGATTGAGCAAACGTGAACATCAGAATCATCTGCTCATTTCCTGAAGTGCATGCCCAATCCACTCCGCAAGAAATCAGGGGGTCGGTTGGTTCTCACCGTACCACTCATCATCTTTATGGATGATGTATCAGCAAACGTTTCAAAGCAATGGAATAAACACCATGTAATCTACATGTCAAACGCTGCCATGCCATGTGAAATGCTAGAAAAGGAATTCTGTGTGTGTTTTGTCTCATCGTCGCCGCATGCGGCCCCTCTTGAGCTGATGCAGGGATTTTGGGATTCCCTAAGGTGTGATGCTCCACCCCTGCTAGAACTGGTAATTGTACTCACACCTGGCACTCAAAGGAAAGCTGCTGAGACTGGAGTTCTCGCATGGGACTCAAAATATCAGGAGGAAATAATGTTGATTCCCCACGACCGCTTTCATGCCGGCAACAACCCGATGCAAGCTGAGGAATGTAGCCATGGAGGCCTGAAATGCAATTTTTTTTGTCATACTTGCAAGGTTGGCGGAACGATGGCAGCCAAAAAAACAGATGATGGATATATGTCAATTTTCAATGTGTGTCAGCTGTGCTTACCACACTAGTGATACTCATTTTTCCAGTGTGGCAAGCTACAGACAGCTGATGAAATGCTTGTGGATATTAAGGAACAGATAGATTTGGTCAAGCTGTCTGGTGGAACCGAAAAGGTCAGGGGCAAGATCAGTACAACTGGCACGCATGATGCCACAAGTGCATCCATTGTCCAGCACCTCCTGGAGCTCGGGAAGCGTCTGTGAAAATGGACTGCTGGAAAGCCCTGCCTGCCTGAAAGTGAAGTTCACATAGCCCTGAAGAAGGATCTAGACGAACTCTTGAAGGGTAAACCTATCGACAACTACATCAACCCATTGCTCAGGATACCTGGTCTTGACATTCACAAGAACACCCTGACCAAGATTCTCCACATGATCCTTCTGGGGGTTGTCAAATATTTTTGGGGTCAAACAGCATTTATCTTGGAACAATCTTATTCACTTGGGACCCTTCAAGTTCGCCTGGAATCCCTTATGAAAGATGGATTAGAAGATGTGACACTTGGCGCTGATTATATTGTCCGATACAAGGGGAGTCTTATTGGGCGACACTTCAAGAGCCTGGCACAAGTTATGCCATATCTGATCTATGATCTTGTACCATGTATGGTCTTGGACCGATGGACCCTCATTGGACGGCTCGTTGTACTTCTCTGGCACACAGAAATTGAGGACACAGAGACATATCTGGTACATACTAATGATATCATACTGACATGGATTCTGCTGACTTAACGTTGCTGTAGGCAGATCTATTGCGTGTCATTGAGGACTTTCTAACAGTCTCGGCACAGTGTGCACCCAGCATCCTCATCTCAAAGGTAAAATTCCACTTTCTTCTTCATCTCCCCATGTATATCCAGCGCTTTGGTCCCCCCATACTTTTCTCCACTGAGCACTTCGAGTCCTTCAATCATGTTTTCCGGCTATCAGCGATCTTCAGCAATCGCCAGGCCCTGAGTCATGACACATGCTGTATATTTGCTCGACAAGATGATGTGAAACATATCGTCACCGGAGGTTTCTGGCTTGATCCAAATACCCATTGCTGGGTCCAAGCAGGTGCACATGTCTGTACCTACATGAACGAGCACATGGACCAGCAGAAGTTGATTGGGATACCCAATATTACTCCCAAACAATCGGGTGCAACCCATTTGCCTGCCCAAGTTGCAAATGGGAAGAGGGAAATTGTTCCCCTGGCCAAATGGCAGACGACCGAGGCAGGGAAGCTCTCTCAGTTGGGCACACATCAAATCCAGGCGACCGAATTGTTCTACCGTGTTAGTTCTGCCATGGCCACAGACAGCAACAAAATTCACCTGGGAAGCTATGCTGTTCTACAGTGCTCAACCACATCTGAACAGTGGATCAGGTGAGTGATCGAGATTCTCAGTCATTGCAACTCGCCATACACCACATCCCACATAGTAGTCACTTGGCTTGAAATCCTTCCCAACCTACATCCTCATCTACAAGTTCTGTGCCTCAGAGATGTTACACCCGAGCAAAGAGTTGTTGTTGCACCAAATGTAGGTCAAGCAGTTTTATTCTAACTTATCAATTAGCTAACAAGACCCCAAGGAATTGTATTGTGCAGTAAATGTTCAGCACGATTGTGAAACCTCTTGCTGCAATGGCTTCCATGAAGTGCATGAATACCAGGAGCATTTGCCATCAACATGAATGAAGAAGATCATTGAGCATTCTCCAACTGGTGCATACCTACTCAACACCCATGTGCTCCATAACTACCGCCGAGTTCTATCTGTCCTTTCCCTCGACCTTCACAAACAACTGATGGCAGCTACTATCGCAAACCACAATAAGCTGCAATTGCATGCTGCATCATTGCTACATGTTACAAAAGTAGCCGAAGGGGAATCTATCCCAACTGGCCCTTCCCCAGAAGCTTCTGAGCAACCAGCATCGGCATTTGTGAAAGTCACAGTGAGTGAAAAGTGAAAGGCATCCAGGATGACAAAGGCTAAAGGGAAGGGGAAGGAAAAAAACCCTGAAGCATCTTCATCGACTCAATCCTCCAGTCACATCATCTCGAGTGTTGTACCCCCACAAGCTTATTCTATTCTGGCATATCTGACTCCAGCCCACTATTACAGTTATGGTGCTGTTCCACCCACACTTCCTTGCAACCCTATGGTTTCACCTTCTGGCCATCATTATACAATCCCCCCGCATGTAGCTTCAGCACCAGGTTACTATACTGCTCCGCACCCTTACACACCCACACCTTTACAGGTGCCTCATGGTCAAGGGGGTCCTTACTGAGTTAAGTGTAGTCTACATCTTTCCATACATTTCTGTCGAATGTTGCAAATCCTAGTGCCATGTTAGAGATAAGATACGTCAAGGTTGAGCTGGCAGCACTTTTTAGTTTACTTCATTTCCACATGACCACTTGGCGTGCAAACTTATGATGGCACCTGAACATGCTTGCCTGGGAACCACAGGTTTCCTGTCAC
Source organism: Heimioporus retisporus (assembly GCA_038090495.1). Taxonomy (NCBI): domain Eukaryota; kingdom Fungi; phylum Basidiomycota; class Agaricomycetes; order Boletales; family Boletaceae; genus Heimioporus; species Heimioporus retisporus. The sequence continues at coordinate 837 of JBBPMV010000723.1, read as the reverse complement.
CTCCCTTGCTCACCCACTCCATCTGTGCATTACAATGGAGGGCAATATCTTCTCTTGCTTCCAATCAGACATGGAGTTGGGCAGCGACAAGCTGACATGATCATTGAGCTTTGGGCGTCAATCATGTCTCTTAAGCAAGAGAGCCAGAAGGATGAGACACGCAAGTATATTGCATCTGAAGAATTCAAGGAGGTCCTGAAGGAACAACTCTGGTGCTGCCTGCTGTCGCTGAACCTGACTAGATATGTCATTGGAACAGCCTCTAACATCTTGGTATGTCCCACTGTGCACATGAAGTTGGATGCTATATTAACAACACCAGGAATATGCAAAGAAGAACATGGCAATGTTCAAGATCCCAGAAAAAGCTACTCAAGACCCCAAGATGCTAGACAGCATCACAACGATGGTCAAGGACTTACTGACGTCGCAATGCTCTAATATTAAACAAAAGGTTTGTCATTACCATTCGCTTCATGAGTCTTTATTGAGGGATGGCACGCAAAGCTCGCCAATAGCATGAAGTCACAAAGCCATATATCACTCCTTGCAAGGACACTAGCGCCAGGAAATCACTTCAAGATCACCCTCAGTCACTGGGCACAGTATCCCGAAGCAAAGGGCCGCCTAGTTAGTACCATGGTGGGGGACCACATGGGAATCCTAGGTGCTGTGGTTCATTTTTGACAGAGGGGGTAGGGAAAAGTGCGAGGAAAGTGTAGAAAAAGTGTGTAGGGAAAAGTGTAGGAAAAGTGTAGGAAAAAGCGGCCAAAAAGCATAGGGAAAGTGTTGGAAAAGTGTTGGAAAAGTGTAGCAAAAAAGCGTACAAAAAGTGTA
>JBBPMV010000722.1:0-12343 GCA_038090495.1 Heimioporus retisporus | reverse complement strand
GGTCTCCGTCAAAGTGGGCATTCAAGTTCTGGACGTCTGGTTGAAAAGCACGGTATTTCATTGACGCGAGAGACGGATTTGAGGCATAAGCAGGCGGTGGCGGCTCAATAAGGCGGCTGGAAATGGCGGGCGTGCGGAAAAGTCCAGGTTGGAGCATGACCAGCTACACCGCAAAATGAAGCTTAGGTAGAACAAACCATTGCCGGAATTTATTATATATACATAAATAAAGTAAAACATGTATATTTGTGTGATGTGTTTGGTATGATGCGTGAACTGCTTGTGCTACGGCATGGAGGAGAATGTTTCCATGATATAAGGAATTAGATCTTGGTTAGTTGTTTCAGGAATGTCTGGGCAGCATTCATATGATCAGTCAGAGCCCTCTGTATTCCCATGTCATGTAGACCCAATGATTAAATGCTGCACTACCGTCATAAAATGATGTCTGACTAACATGCGGCTAGGACGTCTTGTGGACGTCTTTCAGAGGTAGCTTCCCCATTTGGGCAAAAAGCCGTTCCGTATGCCGTGCCTGACGTCTCCGGTCTGACCGCCCAATCCATACTCAACCGACAACCACCTCATGAAAGTGATAGCTCATGTTTAGTAGATTGCCATCAGCATTGTGATACAGTATTAATACCATTAATCTGCCGCATTTGTACACCTTGTCATTCCCCACAAGAGCAGTGTGCCTCTGTAAGTGTGCAACGGAGTGCGGGCACCGCGTGTGTCAAAGTGATGCAGTGTAGTCTCAGACCGCACAACGATCTGAGACACGACAAGAAGAATTTTGATTGGAAGAAGTACTATTGTACATTACAGTGTTTCTCCTAAGGGCGACCACGAGATGGAACTGAGTGGAGGATGGCTTCTGCATCAGCAAAGCAAAGCATTGTTTGAACACCTCCCGTATGCTCGGCCCGTCTTGATGAACTCATCCAGCTTCGCAGATAGGACAAGCAGCTCGTTGGTCATCGATTTTCCATGGGAGGATACTGCCTTTATATTGGAATTCAAAGTTTTTGTCTTACGTTCTACCAAACACGTTAGCCATGTAACCACGAGGAAAGGAGTGGGCTCACGAATTTTGTCAAACAGGGCGCTGAGATCATCGATGCTTTCGGCAGCGATCTGCTTTAGCCCACACGCAATACCGTCAAGTCTGGTTTCGTTGACTCGATAGGCCTGCCGAACAACAACCTCTTCTTCCAAAGCGTTCTTTGCACTTGAGTTGCCCTTCTTTCACATCAAGTTTTCTCCTGGTCTCTTTCGTCTCTTTCAACTCACCCTCCTTTCTCATCAGTAAACTAATGCTTTGTTCGAATTCCTCCCGTGCGCTCCCCAGCTGACTCTCCACGATCTCGACCTGTTTCTTCGCCTCCTCCATCTCAGTCTGCCTGAGTTCCTGTTCGACGCTCAACTGGTTCCATGTCTCTTCAGAAAAGAAAATGCTGTTCTTTTCCCGCGCCGCCAGGACACCCACTTTTAGTCTCTCGATCTCGGCGACATATTCCTTTAGGAGAGAATTTCTGGTCGTCCTTTGGTTGACCTCGGGTTTGTTGCGAATGGATTTGGCTCGGATTGCATAATCGAGAGTTGATAGGGTTTCCTCCATGTTTGACCTTGCAAGCGAGATAGTAGCGATAATGCACGTCTTGGTGTGTCCCCCGAGCGAGTCTTGAAGGAGACAGGTAAGTTTGGACTCCCTATATGATACGTGGGAGGAGCGATCGACAAGATTGAGTTTACCGACCTTCAAGAGATCGTCCCTCATTGACGAAGATTCCTTGGTGTGGACTGTGATAGAGAAGACGGAATGCGAGCGACTGGAGTGATCATTGAACTTTGTCACGGTAATCTGGCGGCGTTGACTGCCCTTGGTTTAGAGGGCGAGCGCATCGGCGGCATCCTTGGCTGGAATCTCTTCGGGACCTGAATGAAGACACCTTTTTTGCTGGCATCGTCAAATATTTTCAGACCCTCCTGGCTGTCAGACAAGGAAGACGTTCGAGGACACCCAGTAGCAGGTCTCGTAGATCATTGCTCATGTCGCGGACGCCGCCTGAGCCCGCTCGAGCCCGAAGAAGCGGTTCACCTCATAGCATGCTCCCACCACCCACCATGGTGGGTTTAGATGGCTTGAACCGGAGTCCAGAAAATGCATGCACGTGCTCGGTGCCCAAGAGCTGCGCATATGAATAGAGGACGGGCTCAGAGTTGGAGCTGACAAGCGAGCCGTTTCAGAGCAACGTCGAATTGGACTGTGTACTAGGAGAGCTGTAGCCTATGCCAAGTTGTGGTGGTCTGCGGGGTGACGTGCCGTTGGGTCGTCATACCGCCTGCCGTGTCATCGTCGTTGAGGTGGTGGACACGCTGTTGCGTGTTCTCGCCCGCGTCATTGTCGCCGCATGGTGGTGGGGCATCCCGTTGGGTCGCCATACCGCCGCCACATTGCCGTCGTTGAGTTGGTGGGGCGCGCTGTTGCGCGTCCTCGCCCGCGTCGTTGCCGTCGTGTGGTGGTGGCAGCCTGCCGCATCGTCATCATCGTGGTATGCACGCTGTCGCGCATCCCCGCCCGCGTCGCCGTCGCCGGCGTGTGGTGGCGGCACGCCGTTTGGTCGCCATCCGCCCGCTACATCGTCACCGGCGAGGTGGTGGGCGCGCAGTTGCGTGTCGTCGCATGGTGGTGGTCACGGGACGAGGTTGGATTACCGTACCGCACGCCACATCGTCGTCGTTAAGGTGGCGGGTGCGCCGTCGCGTGTCCCTGCCCGTGTTGTCGTCGTCGCATGGCGGCGGTGGCACGCCGTTGGGTCGCCGTCCGCCCGCTGCATCATCGTCACTGAAGTGGACTGGTTGACCCCTTCACTACTGACCCGCGCTACCCGTGGATCGCAGGTCTGCGGGTCTCAGCCATGGTAGCCCGCACCCGTACCCGTCGACACCCGTACCCGCAACCCGTGAGGGTTGACCAAACCCATGCAGAACCCTAAATGCGATGATGTTCTGAGCGAGGTGTACCAGACCATCGATGGTAAAACGGTATGTGAGTGTGCGGGTGGAGAAACCATGGTTGGAACCGTTGAACGTAGGCGCTAGTATGACTTCGACAGTTAGCGGGAGGAATGACAGATAAGTTTGGCCATGTAGCCGTTCAATTCCTGTAGGGAGTCAGGTGCAAACAAGGCATCAAAATACAGCACTCACGGCGTTATTCAGTTCAAATTGCAAGCTAAGTGATACCGATTCGATGGCTTCGTAGAGCTGGCTGAGCTCCACAAGAGCTTTCGCTTTCCGAAATGGCGATGATGGTCTCCATGTCAGCAAAGCGCCGAGAAAGTCGCTAGAAAATCGCCAAGCCCAAAGAAGATTGTTGACCCCGAGACGATTGTCGATAGTTCCTCACGATAACCACTAAGCTCTCCCGAGGGGGACGCCGCATGGCAATGCTGACGGTGAGGTTGTATTTGGAAAGTGCCTTTTCGCATTTTCCAACCTTGTACAGGTTCTGGGGTGACAGTCGGCAGGTGTTCCGTCGGTGTCGGATGGGGTGCGCACGTTGCCCTTTGCCTTCGTGTTTGTGACTGGGACAGTTTTTGCTGGACGACGTGGGAGGGGATGGACGGTGAAGGTTGGGGTTGCCGAAGAGCATCTTTGAGATGCGATTGAGCATGGTAAAGTCCACATTGCACGCGTCACACTTTGGACCATGTGCTCGTTGCAGAACGCAAACACGCGTCCTCGTATGTGGGGTCAGCAAATAGCAGGGACCATACCCTGCATGCATCTGAGCGACAACAGAGTGAAAGTACTGAGAACAAAATGCACCTCGATGGTGTGGACAGTGCCGACGTGAATCTTAGAGATCGCCGTGCTGGAAAACATATGACCGCTGGCTTGGAACGCTTCCATGGGCAAGGTCACCTTCAATATAGGAGCTGTTGGTACGACAGAATCAATGTCATGTATCAGATGATACACAAAACAAGAAAGTGGACGGTAGAAGAAAATCGGCGGCATGTGAACGGTGGCGTGATGATACATTGGATTCCAAGCCACATCTACAGTGGTTTTACATGCGCGTGATATGTTGGTCAACAGGTAGCGGGAATCGACAGTTTTTTTTCTACCGTAGTCACAAATTCAGCCCAAATAACTCGTTGGACAGTAGCGAGCATATCCTGCGAATCGTCCGTGTCATTCAAGTGATCAGAAACGTGCAGTACCCAATGCGAGATGAAGTGCCCTTTCATCGGGATCCGCGAGTCCCAAAGTGCCCAATTGCCGTGCGGGAAAGTGGGGAATGCAGCAACAAACGCCATCCAAAACAACTCACGCATGAGGAGGTAGCATTGTGGGTGAGAGGCACTGAGATGAGAGTTGGCCAGCAGGTGTCGTTGGATGCTCTCTGCCAGCCACCGCCATTTACTCGCATCCGAGGGTTCAAAGTCCCGTGGAAGTGGGAGAAAAGGGAACACCGCCTATTAAGAGTGAGTGTACGCAGGAAATTTGGAGTAATGCGATGCTTACAGGGTTCAAGGATTCGTTTGAGGCGGGTCTATCTCTCAGGATGGCGTGGATATTAACAGTGGGCAATAGCCCAGACCGTCTGTCATCAACACGAACCGAAATTTGCACCGGCTGGGATAGAGATTGAGTTGCACAAAACTCAGTCGATTGCAATCTGACTTACGATGTGCTCAGGGGGGTCTTGGGTCTGGACGAAGCTGTCACCGTGAAAGTGGACGGCGAGTCTAAGCTCTGGCTGGAGAACTGTCTCAGCGTTGACAGTGGTCGACATCGTTGAATGCAATAGGAACCGCGTGGCAGCTTGCTGGAGATGACATGTTATGTCACACGGTCATGGTCACGCTGGGACTCCTCGGAGCTTGATCATCGATCATCGCTCATCGCTCGTCGCCCATTATCATCAAAGGTATCAAATCCGCAACTTGGGCTTAGATACAAATTGACTACTGAGTACTACATATAGGCCGCATATGCAATCAACTTGGCACATCAAATGGTCAAGTCATTGAAACGTTCCCCACCTTTCGATGATCGCGGTGAATTGATTTTCACTTCGTCACCGACGAGTATAATCAACATTCCGAACAGTTTTCGTGGAGGTTAGAGGCGACCCACATTGTGTCGTTTGCATGGTTTGCCCAACCTATGGCAAGCCCAAACCTATGCGCCGTTGTCACGCTGCGAGCCATGCAAGCTCGAAAAAACATTTGCGCAGCCTTCGAAAAGCTGATAGCCAGACCAAACAGCTTGAGGGATTGGCCTCTCTGCCAGTTACTCTCGCAGACAATTCACTGACACCCGGGGCACGAGAAGATGGAGATGACTTGCAGGCCCAGCCTCATTGGGCCGAACTGCCAGTACCCGATCCCAACGTGCCTGATGGTATGTCTAAATCGGCAGAGCCCACGACGCCGCCATCTCAGCTTTGGGAAGAGTTCCAAGCGGAACGGACGCTATTTTTTGATGACTACTTTGACGAGCTACAACAGAAAATCGAGAGGGGCGAATCACTCTTCTCCAGTGTTTTGCCACCCCTTGAGGACGAACTCGGGATTCACAATGAGGATGACCACGATCATGCTCCAGATATTGCAACGATCTTCGCTGATCATGGCATAGATTTTAGTGGTGCGATTTTACTGCTTTATGCCTTACTCATACCAAGTGATGAAAAGCTGTTGCCAGTGGGTCCTCTCGTCGCACTAAGTCTAGGTCAAAGGGAGCCATCCACGTTTCCCCTGAGGAACCTCTATACCCTTGGAAGACAATGCCTGTATGTGATGGTAGAATTTCAATATTGCCTCATACTGATGAATGTACAGGAATTTGTGACTCACCTACTGTTTAGCTCACCTCGTCTGAGGTTCTCCCAGGTGCAGAAAGCTGCGATTCTGCAGTGGGCAAGGGAACTGGGTGCGCCTGAGGTACCTTCCTTGTATGCAATGACGAAGGCACAGGAACGATTTACGGAACTCCTCGGAAGTCCTACTGAAAAAGCAACGGCAATTTCAGGAAATGTGTTTTATTTGAACAGGATCTCCAAGGCGATCGCGATGGTGAGTAAAGATAGCTGCTTTAAATGGCTATCTCAACATACCTTGGTCCGTTCTGCAGGATTTTGCGAATCCTCTTACTCGATTTGCCATGCGTGAATATCCTGAGGATGGTCAAGGTAGCATGTCACAAGTACATCATGGAAGCAAAATGGTAGATGACCTGCCTGACGGTCTTGCGCCTCCGTGTGTTTATGTTGACCACTCTGTCTATTTCGTCAACGAGCTACTTCAGCAATCTACGGGCCAATACTTCATTCCCACAAAATTCTTTCGAGCGCGATTGTCAACACAAAGGGCTGAGGAGCCGACGCTTCTTGCATTAGGGCAAAAAGTTTCAATAACCATGGTTTGTCACCGCTGGTGGGTTTGATCCGCTTAACACATTTTATTTTATCATCGCAGGACGGGTTTTCGGTGGATGAAGAGACGGTCATTGTTCCGGTTTCGACGTTCTCCAGCACATTTGTCGACCTTCAGCGTCGGGATGGATTGTCTGGCATCAGATTCACAGGTCAGTGATTATCCATCGAGCCACATGAAAATATCTTGACATTTTCGATATCAACAGCATCCTCCGCTCCTTTCTTCCATCTGATGCCAAATCCGCTACGGGAAAAATCTGGTGGAAGGATGGTATATACCGTTCCCCTCATCATATTTATGGACGACGTCTCAGGTAACATCTCGAAACAATGGAACAAGCATCATGTGGTATACATGTCGAATGCTTTGCTACCACGGGAGATTTTAGAGCAGGAATTCACTGTTCGATTTATATCGGGATCACCACATGCATCTCCGATGGACCTTATGTGTGGAGTCAAAGATTCCATTCGGCAAGTTTAGTCTGTTTTGTATGTATTATTGCTTACAACATGTATTCACAAAGAAATGCAACTGAAAATGGTATCATAACATTTGATATCAAGCATCAGGAAGAGGTGATGCTTATTCCATATTGCCATATCGTAGCAAGCGACAATCCGATGCAAGCGGAAGAATGCAGTCACGGTGGGCTTAAGTGCAATTACTTCTGTCGCACATGCAAAGTTGGTGGAACTGCTGCCGAGAAGAAAACAGACGAGGGGTACAATACCATCTTTCAAGTAGGATGTCTTATTTTACATGAAGTAAACTAATGTATTTACTTGCTGGCAGTCTGGCGAGTTGCGCACACCAGAAGACACTAGTGCACAAATAAAACGACAAATTGAGCTGTCCAAGCTCTCAGGTGGAACGGAAAAGGTGAACAAGGCTGTAAGCCAAACAGGTGTTCGCGATGCTGCAACCACGCCGGTAGTAAATCACCTCCTTCAGCTGGGCAGGTCGTTGCGGAAGAAAATAGCTGGGCAGCCTGCCATGCCAGAAGCTCAAGTCACAGCACATTTAGAACTTGAACTTGAGACACTGCTTGGAGGCAGACCGGTTGACGATTGTATCAACCCACTTCTCACGATGCAGGGACTTAACGTCCACCAGGACACCCCAACGGAGATCCTCCATACCATTCTCCTTGGCGTTGTGAAGTACTTCTGGGCCCAAACAGTACATATTCTTGACAAGCGTCAGCTACTACAAAAATTGCAAACTCGACTGGAGTCTGTTGAGAAGGATGGTCTCAATTCTCCGTCGCTTGCTGCTGAATATGTCATAAGGTACAAAGGGGGACTAATTGGAAAGCACTTCAAGGGTCTCGTACAGGTCATGCCGTTTTTGATCTATGACCTCGTCCCACAGGTGGTACTTGATGGTTGGACAGTGGCCGGAAGACTTGTAGTGCTACTCTGGCATACGTCAATCGAAGACATGGAGTCATATCTCGTCCGTAGTATTTACTTTTATATCATATCTCCCTCACGCTGGTTTATATCATATCTCCCTCACGCTGGTTTATTACAGGCCAATCTATCACGCGTCATTGAAGACTTTCTTACCATAAGTGCACAATGTGCACCAAGCATCTTAGTGTCGAAACCGAAGTTTCATTTTCTGCTCCACCTCCCCATGTTCATCCGACGGTTCGGTCCAGCTATCCTTTATTCAACGGAGCGCTATGAGTCATTTAACCATGTTTTCCGACTGGCTGCAATTCATAGCAATCGGCAAGCACCTAGCCGTGACGCATGCCAACTATTTGCAATGCAGGAGAGTATCAAACATGTTACCAGTGGTGGGCACTGGTACGATCATACGGCTTGCAAGTGGGTCAAAGCGGGACCAGGTGTACTTCGATACATCAACGAGCACCCACACCAACGTTCTTTTCTTGGTTTCCCAGAGGTGGAATCATTTGAAATCGGTGAGTTTCTATTTCTACAATATTCAAACATACACATGGACTTTATTAAGACATCTTCGTAGGCGCGGTGCGCTTATCCAAATGCGTGCAACAAGGCGAGCCCCTGGAGAGGGCTGGTGTGCAACCTGTCGGCTGGCGACACACACAGACTGCGCAACATGCTGTGGACATGGCGGAACTGTCTACTCAATTCCAGATGGCGATATCGGTTACCGCAAAACATGGTGATAAACCTAGGGTAGGATCACATGTGATCATTGAGTATAATAACGAGTATCGGATTGGAAGGATCGGAGAGATCCTGGTTCCAGTCGAGCATCACATCGCTTCCTACATACTGGTCAGCTTACTAGAATTTCTCCCAGAGCTCCACCCGAAGCTACACGTGCCATGCATCCGATATCCCACTCCAGAACACAGGATTGTCATTTCCCCTTCTGTACGTTTCACTGTGATATACGATAGTGTAACTAACACGAATCCTCTGATCAAGGACATTATCTGCACAGCCAACATCCAACACGATTGTGCTATGTCCCAATGCCATTCAACAAAGGTTGTGTACGAGCGGCAAGAAAGGTTACTCACATCGCGTACCAAGCCTCTCATAGATCACACGCCTGCCAACCACTATATTCTCAATACCCATTCACTGCACAACTATCAATGGATCGCAGCTGCACTCCCACCCTCGATCCGTGTTCAAATTGATGCGCCACTCGTGTCCGCACACACCTCATTACGCTTGCAAGCGGCTAGCTCCCTTCGATCCAAGAATGGGCAAGATGAAAATGTGTCCGCTATTCTCGATGAAGCGGTCGATCCCCCTCCTTTTAATCAGGTAAAGAAAACACGCCAAAAGAGCAAGGGAAAAGGAAAGGCGAAGACGGCATCAACTCCAATACAAACTGCCGTGGAAGTGGCCAATTCGGGTCCTCAATTTCATTATTATGACGCCAACCAACATGCTTTCCGCCCGCTTCCCAATTCGCAATCTGATCAAGCAGGTCCCTCAACATCATATTGGCCTGCAAGCCGTCCTCTGTAAACAATATCACGTCCCCCATCCATGCGTCTTCTTATTTCCTACTCGAACGGCGTTCACAATGAGGTAAATTCCACATAATTGTACGGTATGCAGACACTGGACTTTAATCATTCGCCCGATACACATGTTTGTATTATCCAACCGTATGTGTCAGCAATTTTCTGCGGTTCGCCTTTCTCGACACCGATCCCTGTTGGACCATTGGATATAAGCTCCCAGCGTCCTGTAAGTTCCCCGTCCTTCTCTGTCCTGCATGAGTCTCCTTTCACGTTTTCGGCTTGAGCAGGGCATTTCTCCAGTGTGTCCCAACACCGGTGAAGGGCCACCTGGCCAGCAAGAACTATCTTTATCTCCCTCTCCCCTGGCCTCTCAGTCTCGCCGCAGCCCCAGCCCTCATACTTGGCGCCATTCCCGGTCTCGCTCTCAGTCACCTAACTCTGATGGTCCACCCCCTCCGGGTCAAGGCAATCGAACTCGTCTCAGGTCCAATTCACTCGAAACACTCAACAAAGAGCAAGTGTTGAAACGAAGGAAGCGACATGCGTTGGAAGTCTGTCGGGATAATCAGTTGGGAGATGATGCTCTCGAGAAGTTCACGGAGGTCAGTGTGAGCATACATACCTCCCTGTGCTGATTTTCGAGGGTGCTTTAGTTTGACACGTCGGAGATGCTGATCACTCTATACGGGAAGCTCCTGGCCATCGAGCTTGCGGGTCAAAAGGACGAAACCCACATCTTTATTCACTCCGAGCAATTCAAGGTACGTATTATTGAAGCCCGTTGCCCATTACTGATCAGGGTCCATAGGAAATACTTAAAGATCGATTACGTTCCTGCCTCCTTTCGCCGAACCTGACTGGCTATCTTATAGATCTTCCAGAAAACATCTGGGTGTGTCTTGCCGGTTTGCATGACATGTGACTCAAATCATATTTTGCTCCAGGGTTTCATGAAGAAGAATCTTTCGACGTTCAAGATTCCTGCAAAAGCGCTTGAGGATCCAGAGTTATCTGAATACATTGACAGCCTCGTGAAGGAAACGCTGACTAAGCAACGTGCGATGATCAAGAACAAGGTATGTCATGGCAACGTTCAACTTTAGGCTGCTCACTTGCAATGGCGGCCCTTAGCTCGCACTCGGTATCAAATCCAAGCAGCACATATCACTTCTGGCCAAGGCTCTTGCTCAAAATGGGTACTATGAGGTGACAACGAGCCAATGGGCCCGCTTTGCATTTCTGGTAAGTACTCAAGCTTTTATCCATCGCAAGTGATAACTCATATATTCAGCGGGCGAGCTTAGTGACCTTCAACCGGCTTGTCATGGAATCCATGGCAAAGACTGTGGAGACCTCTGGTTCAAAAGCGGCAGATAGTGCGCCCCCCGAACAGGGCTCGGGTGAAGGCCAGGTCGACGAGCCTGCTGACAGACCTGAAGACAACGAAAGCCAGGACAAATTGCCCAGAACATGGGTTCAGACGGATTTCTGGGAATATGTCGATCTTCTCCTTGTCGACATCAGGACCCAGATCGAAGATGAAGACCTGACGTTGGAGGGCCGCAAGAAAAAATTCGAAACGTAAGTTTACCGTCATAATCGATTCAACATTCCTACAGTAATTACTACGGGTCACAGATTTTTCACGCAATGCCTCCAGACAGACCTCAAGACGTATCAAGCCACGAAACGAGGTTGTCCAACCCCCAGCGCTATTAGTCATGGCCTTTCCGACTGGCAACGTGCAATCCATCAAGATCTTGTCTGGACCTGATAGCCTGTGCGGAACTCTTGGTCGCACTGTGCTTCTGTGTTTACAGATGGTCGCTTACTTCTCTAGCATAATGCGTGTCATGGCTGCCTCTATTGTTCATTTACACACCCTTCGTGCCGACTACTATACGATCCTTTAATCCCCCCCCCTCCTATACCTATTACCGTCTGTCATTACAATCTTTTTAGTCCTTTCCGTTCCTTATGTCAGTATCGTGCACTCATTGAATGTTATTGTGTTCGACATGATTACCGATGCATATTAGGATGTAGGTGGACACCACCGGTGGCCGAACCAGGTGGCCGCAACTCCACGGTGGCCACACCATAAGGTATACCCTACAACTTACATATAGTTTACCTCCGGAGGCTGATCCACTGACCAACCAACCAAGCTCTATTATACATGGATACATACAGGTATTGTACAGTGTGGGCTTCGTAATCAAAGTAGTAGCCTCACTGTGATACATATACTATTATCTATGTACTGTTTACATCTAAAGGCTGGGTCATTGACCGGCGAGCCGAGCCTCAGTACAACATACAAGGAGGTAGGTACTATATAGTGTACAGTTCATAATCCAAGCAGCCACCTTGACAGGGACTGACTATACTGCTCAGGTACCATAGTCACCAGGATGAATACTCTGTTTGTGATCGCGAAATTATCTGTCACACGCTATCACATTTGTTTATTTGTACCAGAGTCCAAACGTCAGCTGGACGGTGTGGACCAGGATGGCCCAATGATACCATATACCAATAGTTAATATGTATTATAGTGGCTAACCTAGGTTCCTGGTGGATTATACTGGCTACGCTCTACGGTTCATTGTGTGAACAGACACCAGAAAATACCTGTCGGACAACCAGCTGATGTTGCTGACACATAGACCAATTTTAGCGTCCATGGGACGTCATCTTACATTGGGTGTGTAAAGATACCGAGTCAAATCAATTGAGACGCGGCAGTAATGTGTAAATCCAAAACCGACCCTGATATTCCACTTTGGGTCAAGTTCTGCGGCATATCCCTCTGTCAGGGTATCTAGGGCTGATCACCCATTCTAAGCTCCTGGCCAAAAGTAGTGAGTAATCAACACATACCAGCTTTCCTGTCAAATCAATG
>JBBPMV010000721.1:0-12353 GCA_038090495.1 Heimioporus retisporus | reverse complement strand
TACCTTCGAACCACCTGCTATATGTCCTAGTAGGAAGAACCCTTGACCCTATAGGGCAAGTACTCCATTGTCACCTCAAACCCTTGACCCTGCACTCTAGTTCTTTGAGCCTATGCTCGTTCCTACCCGGACCAAGCGTAACAGAGGTCAGGAGGAACATAGGCATGGCCTTGGTAAGTGAGGACACCAGCATCGTGTTGCCAGTCCAAGAGTTGTGAGCGAAAGTGAGCTGGGACAACACCAGTGGTAGTGCGGAGTGCATCGAGCACAAGGGGATCTGAGGCAGAGGAGGAGGCTAGCTTCTCCTGGAGGGCAATGTCGATGACGTTGACAAAGAGGGATTCTGGCAAGAGAGTGACGTTGTTGTTGTCATCATCAGTGGCAGGGAGGAGGTCAGGGTGACGAGAGAGGGCATCAGGGGCGGCAAGGGAGGTTCCAGGGACATGGGTGAGGTGAAGGTTGAAGTCCGAGATGTCAAGTAACCATCAAGCCTGTCAACAGTTGAGCTTCTGGGGTTGGCGGAAATACATCAAGTTCTTGTGATCAGTGAAGACTTGAACTTGAAAAGGAGATCCCTGGAGGTAGTGTCGCCAGGCCTTGAGACCACAAATGACAGTGAGGAGTTCTTGGTCATAGATGTCATAATTGTGTTCCGTGGGGGAAAAGGATTGCAACAGATAAGAACAAGGGTGCCAGTTGCCATTAGTGTCTGTTTGAAGGAGGACACCTCCAGAGGCGTACTTGGAGGCATCCGTCGCGATGGCAAAGGGTCGGGCAGGGTTGGGGAGGTGTAGGATTGGCTAGGAGAGGAAGAGCTTTTTCAGCTCATTGAAGGAATCCTGACAAGAAGGGGACCAGTTCCAGGGTTGGTTCTTCTTGGTGAGGTCAAGGAGGGGGCAGGCAACATTAGAGTAGTTGGGGATGAAACGTCGGTAGAAGTTGGCGAAGCCAAGGGAGGAGTGAACATCCTTGACTTTAGAAGGTGTTGGCCATTCTCAAATACTGTTGAGTTTGACCGGGTCCATGGTGAGTTCATCCGGGCGAACAATCATACCCAGGTATTTGACCTCGGAGGCTGCAAACTTGCACTTCTCGAGCTTAAGATGAAGGTCAAGCTCATGCATGCATTGTAGAACACATTTGGTGTGTTCCTCATGAGTCTTAGCATCGGGGGAGAAGATAAGGAGGTTGTCCATGTAGATGACAAGCCATCCTTTGGCGATCATGTCTCTGAGGGCCTGTTTACAACAGACTGAGGATTCGGCTATGTTCGGCTGCTCAGTCTTACCTTCGGCTATGTTTGGGCTCGCTGAGTTCCGCGTCTGGAAAGCTGCGTAAGCACTTTCCTTCTTTGGCCACCTCCTTGTCCTCACTCCTCACGCCCACTATCATGGAGATCGATCTCGAAGCAGCCCATGTCGTCCGCCTGTTTGAAGCCGAATGTCAATATCGTCTCCTCATCCTCCTCACCTCCATCATCACCCATGTCCTGTACTACTACCACCTCCTATTCACCTCAAAGCGTGCAAAAATCCCATACCACATGTCAATCCTGTCAGGCGAAGGATGGGTTTTAGAACTTCTGAATGGCCACCCGGATCGAATTCAAGTGTCACTCGGGGTTAGGCAAGATGTTTTTGATGCTCTTGTTGAAGTACTTATGGAGAATGGGTTCATGAGCTCGCCACATGGTATATCAGTCAAAGAACAGCTTGCGATTTTTCTACATACCTGTGTAACGGGATTGAGTACCCACCACATTGGAGAGAGGTTCCAACATTCACCAACTACGATCTCGAAGTAAGTCTAGATCTAATCTATGTATAATTGACTAAGTAACACGATCGAAGGTACTTCAAAAAAATTCTCGGATTCTTTTCATCAAACCCGTTCTATTTGTCGTACGTCAAGCAAGCAACCAGCGCCACCCCCATATCAATGAAAATCACTGGTAACCGCTACTTCCATCATTTTGGTGATTGTATCGGTGCTGTAGACGGATCTCACATTCCCGCTTTCGTCCCCCTGTATGAACATCCGAATATGTGAAACAGGAAGGGCTTTTTATCGCAAAACTCCCTCTTTGTGTGCAACTTCAATATGCTATTCATGTACTCAACGACCGGATGGGATGGGGTCACAGCTGATGCTACAATGTGGCATCATGCTCGCTCAGAGGATTTGTACGTTCCCGAAGGAAAATACTTCCTCGCCGATGCTGGATTTGGTGGATCAGACTCCTTGCTCATGCCATACCACGGTGTACACTATCATTTGAAAGAATGGCAAACAAACCAAAGGTTTGACAAAACATATCATATGATACGTGCTAATGCTGTGACAGTCCACAAAATAAAAAAGAGCTCTTCAATCACCGCCATTCGATCCTGCGAAACGTCATTGAATGTATATTTGGGGTTATCAAGCGCCAATGGAGGGTGTTGTGTCTTCCCCTTGAATATGATATGGATGTACAGGCTTGTATTCCTGCTGCGCTATGTGCGCTCCACAACTTCATACAACTCCTCGATCCCGCTGTCTTTTTCTCGCCCGAATTCCAAGCCGAACGCCTTGAAAACTTACTTGATGACGATGGAGATATCCCACCCGACAGCACGCTGATTATGGAACCGGTTAGCCCACAAGAGCGTCGCTGAGCAGAGGAACAGCGGGATCGTATTGCAACTGCCATGTGGGTAGAGTACCGGCGGGAAATGGCAGAAAGGGGGATACAACTACCAGAATAGTCCGATTACATCGTCAATACGCGTATGTACCATCATGTAGCTCTCGCGCGCCGCAGATTCTCCAGCGTTTCGGCAGCCCATGCTTCGCGTGAAGTTGGATTGAACTTGACAAAGAATTTGAGCATCATTTTGTGTGTTGGATCGGATAGGTAGTTCACGAGTCTGGCAGTGTCCTGCGGCGCAAGCTGGAGCGACATGAGGAGGTCAGCGGCCTGGTCACCATACTCATCGCTAGATGTGGTGGCCCCAGAGTTTGAAGGAGGAGCGGGAGGGGCAGGAAGAGCAGGAGGAGCGGGAGCTGTAATGGTGGGGCCAGAAGTGGAGGGAAGATGCGACTGCAAGAAATTTGTCAGATTGAGGGAGTTGGGATCGATATTATCGATGAATGCTGAAAGCTTGCTCAGCGATTGGGTGATGGACGCCTCTGCCTGCTCCTTCTCTCGTGCTTGCGATTGATGGTGTCGTTTCTGTGCAGCACTGATCTCTGATGTTGGTTGGGAGGCCAAACTGCTGCTCACCTTCCGCTTCTGGCTGGCACCCGTCATGGAGGTAGACGCGACAGAGGAGGCCAGATGAGTGAGATATGTCGAGGGGGTGGAAGGAGGCATTGTGTTTGGATCGGTAATGGCACCAGACTGCTCTACATCCATTGGCGAGGGTGCCGAATTGGTGGCGATTGCACTTGTGCCGATGACAGATGAATCGATATTGGTCGAGTCAAGCTGAACCCCACCAATGGAGGGGCGGGCACTGCCAGTTTGCCCCTGGTGGGATTTTGCTGGATGAAAGACGTGGGTCCACTTTGGAACAGCGGAGACGAGTAGCGACATGTCCGACCAATACAGCCACGGGGTGTTGGCATGTTTGCTTGCGCCCTTGCGGCCCTGAAAACGCAGTGAAGTCATCAATAAATGTGGAAGGAGTGTGCTTACCACGCAAAACAACTGCCATGCAGCCATTGTGTGTTCGTCAACTTCAGCTCCATGCGCCTCATCCCAGTGAAAACCTGATGCCGATCCAATCTCCTGAACGATAGCGTAGTCGGCCTTGAGCTACATGGAAATCAGTACCATTTATGCCATTCAAATCAGTGGAATCGATGGAATTTAATACGTACATTCTTCCACTTCTGCTGACATGACAGCGACGTTTTCAGTACCTTCTGCGATGGGAATTTGCGGTTGATTTCTATTGCAGCTTTATTGAACGTTTCTTCCTTGAAATTATTATCACCAGCGGAGCCACGGTGAGCGAGAAGTATTTGGATAAGCTCGGTCGTTTCTTCAGTGGTCCATGTCGTCCGTGGAGTTGCGCGCTTGTTCCTTGTCCTCGCTCTTCCCTTTCCCTTGGACTTCTTCGCAGGGTTGATAATCTGTGAATTGAGAGACGAAGACTCCTGATCAGACTTGCCACTTGATCCAGATCCTGTCTGGGTTGCTGGCATGGTGAGGATACGACGTTGGAGACTGATGAGTATACCGCTCTACCTTGTCAGAGGCTGCCAAAGAAGGAAAGTGCTTACACAGCTTTCCGGACGCAGAACTCAGCGAGCCCAAACATAGCTGAAGGTAAGACTGAGCAGCCGAACATAGCCGAATCCTCAGTCTGTTGTAAACAGGCCCTGAAAGAGTCATTCATGAAATGTTGGAATGTTGCAGGGGAGTCGCAAAGTCCAAAGAACATGACAGTCAGTTCAAAGAGGCCCTTATGGGTGATGAGAGCGGCCTTCCATTGGTGTCCATCTTTGATGCGAACATTATTGTAATCCCATCGTACATCGAACTTAGTGAAGACTTTAGCTCCCTTGAGTTTATCGACAAGATCAGAGATAAGAGGTAGGGGGTAGGTGTCTCAAACAGTGTGTTCATTGATGTATCAGTAATCCTGGCAAGGGCAAAGACCTCCATCCTTCTTTTTGACGAAGAAGAAGGGAGCAGCTTGGGGGGAGTTTGATGGGCAGATCTTTCCGGCTGCAAGGTTTTCATTGAGAAAAGCTTCAGTGGCTGCCTTCTCATTGGGAGAGAGAGGGTAGAGTTTACCAATTTTTGGGGTGAAGGATTCGTCAAGATTAATCTCATGGTCATAGGGTCGGCTGGGGGGTTCGGTTGCTTCTTTCGAAAAGACAGAAGCGAAGTCCGCATATTCTGGTGGAAGAACAGGTTTGGGTTTCACTATCTCGGCAGCCATGGCAAGCTCAGTGGCAGTGGTGAGTTTGGTGATAGTGGTGTTTGGGACAAAGCAAGAGCCACATCAGATGATTTGTCGGATGACTCAGACGTTGTGGTTGCGAAGGAGATGTTGTTGTTGAGTCTCCTTTTGCATGTAGTCAAAGAGTCATCCATCCCAGACAGTGTCAACGTTGACATGGCGAGGGGGTCAGGGAGTGGGAGAGGTGGGGGTTGGGGGGGGAGGTCGAGTGTGTTTCTGATAAAGGTGATCAGATTGATCGGATTTGAGGGGAATGGACAGTTTGCAAGAAGTCCAGTCGATGGTGGGGTTGACTTCCTTAAGCCAAGGGAGTCCAAGGATGATGTTCTCCTTTCCACAATGGAGGATATAGAAGGTGACCTGGTGGGCCACGGATCCGATGTGGATAAAGAGGGAGGTGGTGAAGCGGATTTGACCATTCTTGTTGGCAGATTGGTCGACATTGTTGACAGTGATGGGGGTGGCGAGTTTTGTTTTTGGGAGTTTGTGTTTTCGGACAAAGTCCCAATCGATGCATGAGATTTGTGCTCCTGAATCAATCAGAGCACAAGTACCAACGGCTTTCAAGTGCGAAGGTTCAACAATGTGAACAGGGATTTGCATAGACTGTTCAGTTATCAACAATACAAGTACAGACACACAAGAAAAGGAGGGTCGTTGTGTTAGAGTATGCCCTCCATTTAAAAATCCTCACCTGGGATGGTGAAGGAGATTTGAGCCACAGTTTCTTCATTGTCATTGTCCTCAACTTCTCTCAGTTGGGGGACTTCTTCAACCTTCCTAATCTTCTTCTCCAAAGTTTTCTTCGGCTTAGGATTGTTGGAGCTGGGGCATTCATTGGAGAGATGACTGGGCTTTCAGCATCTGAAGCAACGCCCTTCTGCAATGCAGCAGCAACATTCCTCAGGGGTGAGTTTTCCAAGTTTGATGGCATCAACGACCATGGCATCTGGGTCTCTCGAGGGGCATGAGGACGAGGAGGAAGTGGTAAATGAGTGGTAAGTAGAAGAACCAGACTTGTTCCTCTTAGCTATGTCTTCAGCTTTTCCCCATTGGGTGAGAAAATGAACAGCTTTGGAGTACCATTCATCAATTTTGGTGGGGATAGTGTCCATGGACATGATGCAACGCATGAGGCAAATAGGTAAGGCTGTTGAGAAGTATCCAATAAGGACATTTTCATCCACGATCTTGCTGATCTGGACCTTGTTTCAGAATTCTGAGATGAACGAGGTAAGTTCTGGGATTCCAGCGTTGCCAGACATCCGTTGGGTAGAGAGCCAGGTGATGGCTAGGGCTCTGGTGTCGTGGTGTTCAAAGGTGGTTTTAAAGTCTATGACGAAGTCTTTGAAATTGCCAAAGCCTTTGGTGCTGCCATCGGTTTTCAAGGAGAGGGCATCTTTTCGAAAAGAAGAAGCTCAGGTCAAGGTGGCTCTGGACTTCATGTAGGAGAGGGCGAAGGCGATCTTCTTTGCCTCGGTACTGTATACTTCTTCATTGACTAGAAGGTAAGTTCTGACAGAATCTAGCCAGATGGTTGCCTTGGTGTAGTCGCCATCGAAGGTGTTGGGAGAGCCAATGCAAAGTTCAATTGGTTTCAAGAGGGTGGACATTGTAGGAGGGGGAGCGAAAGGTGGGAGGGGTAGGGTAGAGGCGAAAGTGTGAACAAGAGGGGGGGGTAGGGGCAGGGTGAGGTGCTTGGAAGGGGAATAGAGGGGGGTGAGAGGTGGTTGGGGTGGGGGAGGGTGGCATGGGATTTCTGGGGATGTGAAGCGTTGAGGAGAGTTGGTGGGCAAGGTCAGTGTCTTCCTGTTGCTCAGCAACAGTGGGGAGGGTGGTGTCTGGATCTTGGGATGTTTCGGAGGGGGAGGACGATGAGGACGAAGTATCCGAGGGGAGTTCTGTGGTGGTGAGCCTATGCAAATGCAGTAGGGCTCGTTCTAAAGCTGAGGTGGGCCTGGGAGGAATGGTGAAGGATCTATAACAATGATAGTCCTAAAACGTAGAGCTTAGTTCTTTTGTTACGCTTGGTCTGGGTAGGAACGAGCATAGGCTCAAAGAACTAGGATGTAGGGTCAAAGGTTCAAGGTGACAATGAGAGACTTGCCACTAGGGTCAAGGGTTCTGCCTGCTAGGACGTATAGCAGGTGGTTTGAGGGTAAGTCTGCCTACCGAAGAGGTAGCAGCAAGTTACGATGAGGGGACGAAGGGAAACGAGGTAAGATTAAGCAGAACTAAGCTAGGGTACAAAGGATGAAGTACTTAGGCTTATATACTGCACAATGGAAGGTCATAGAAGGTTATGGAACAACTATGACTAAGCAAAGAATGTTCGAAAGGAAGAGAGAAGTAAAGATAACAAGATAAGGGTATGCGACGAACATGTTGTATGTTCTAGAGCACTCTATTGAAATAGGAACATCAGGTAAAGCCAATGATGACAAACGTGAGTGACAAAGAGAAAAGAATAGGAGTGAATCGTAACAGTGTCAACATTGACATGACAAGGGGGACAAGAAGTAGAGATTGTGGGGGTCAGAAAAGGAGGGGGTCAGGTGTGTTTCTGGTAGAGGCAGTCCAATTGATCAGATTCTAAAGGAATGGACAGTTTGCAAGAGGTCCAGTCAATGGTGGGGTTGACTTCCTTGAGCCAAGGGAGTCTGAGGATGATGTTCTCCTTTCCACAATTGAGGATGTAAAAGGTGACTTGGTGAGCCACCAATCCAATACAGACAAAGAGGGAGGTGGTGAAGTGGATTTGACCATTCTTGTTGGCAAATTGGTCAACATTGTTGACAGTGATGGGAGCAGGTAGTTTGGTTTTTGGGAGCCTGTGTTTTCAGACAAAGTCCCAGTCAATGCAGGAGATTTGTGCTCCTGGGTCAATCAGAGCACAAGTTCCAACAGCTTTCAAGTTCAAGGGTTCAACAATATGAACAGGAATTTGCATAGACTGTTTGGTTATTGATAATACAAGTACAGACATACAAGAAAAGAAGGGTTGTTGCATTGGGGTATGCCCTCCATCTAAAAATCCTCACCAGGGATGGTGAAGGAGATTCAAGCCACAGTTTCATCATCATCATCATCATCATCCTCAACTTCTTTCAGCTGGGGAATTCCTTCAACCTTTCTAACCTTCTTTTCCATGGTCTTCTTCAGCCTAGGGTTGTTGGAGGGGAAGCTGGGGCATTTGCCAGAAAGGTGACCAGTCTTTCAGCATCAGAAGCAGTGTCCTTCAGCTATACAGCAGCAATGTTCCTCAGGAGTGAGTTTGCCAATTTTGATGGCATCAACATCCATGGCATCAGGGTCCTTGGAGGGGCAAAAGGAGGAGGAGGAGGTGAACAAATGATAGGTGGAGGAACTGGACTTGTTTCTTTTGGTAATGTCTTCAGCTTTTCCCCATTGAGTGAGGAAATGAATGGTCTTAGAGTACCATTCATTGATCTTGGTGGGGATGGTGTCCATGGACATGATGTGACACATGAGGCAGATAGGGAGAGTAGTAGAGCAATACCCAATAAGAACATTTTCATCTATAATTTCACTAATCTGGACTTTGTTGTGGAATTCCAAAATAAACAAAGTGAGTTCTGGAATACCAGCATTACCAGACATCTGTTGAGTGGAGAGCCAAGTGATGGCCAGGGCTTGAGTGCTGTGGTGTTCAAAGATGGTTTTGAAAGCAATGATGAAGTCCTTGAAGTCACCAAAGCCTTTGACATTGCCATCAGCTTTTAGGGTAAGGGTGTTCTTTCAAAAGGAGGAGGCCCAAGTCAAGGCAGCTCCAGACTTCATGTAGGAAAGGACAAAGGCAATTTTCTTTGACTCAGTGTTGTAAACTTCATCGTTGACAAGGAGATAGGTTTGGATAGAGTCCAACCAGATGGTTGCCTTAGTGTAATTGCCATTGAAGGCATCAGGGGAGCCAATGCAAAGTTTGACTGGTTTCAAGAGGGTAGACATCATGGGGGGAGGTGTGAATGGTGGGAGGGGTTGGGTAGAGGCAAAAGTGTGGACAAGGGGGGCAGGGGCAGGGGCAGGGTGAGGTGCTTGGAAGAGAAATAGAGGGGGGTGGGACATGGTTGGGGTAGGGGAGGGTGGTGTGGGATTTCTAGGGATATGAAGCATTGAGGAGAGTTGATGGGCAAGGTCAAGGTCTACCTGTTGCTCAGCAGCAATAGGGAGGGTGGTGTCTGGGTCTAGATGGGTCTGTTCAGTGGGTGAGGATAATGAGGATGAAGATTCTGAGGGAAGTTTAGCAGGGGTAAGCCTATGCATATGCAGTAGGGCTTGTTCTAAGGCAGAGGATCATTTGGAAGGAATGGTGAAGGATCTATAACAATGATAGTCCTAAAACATGAGCTTAGTCCTTTTGTTACACTTGGTCTGAGTAGGAATGAGTGTAGGCTCAAAGGACAAAAATGTAGGGTCAAGGGTTTGAAGGACTTGCCACACAAGGTCAAGGGTTCTTCCTGCTAGGACATATAGCAGGTGGTTCAAAGGTAAGTCTGCCTACCAAAGAGGTAGCAGTGAGTTACGATAAGGGGAGCGAAGGAGGAATGCAGTAAGATTGAGCAGGACTAAGCTAGAGTACAAGAGATGAAGTACTTAGGCTTATATACTGTGCAATGGAAAATCATAGAACATCATAGAACAACTATGACTAAGTGAGAAATGTTTGAAAAGAATAGAAAGTAAAGATAACAAAGATAATGGTGTGCAACGAACATATTGCATGTTCTAGAGCACTCTATCAAAATAGAAGCATTGGATAAGGCCAATGATGATAAGCAGGAATGACAAAGAAAAGAACAGGGGCAAATCATAACAATATGTTTCCCTCGCCTCCTATGCATGTATGGCTATGCTGCCACATCCTCACTGGATGCACATGGACACTTTATCTACAATCTATGTACAACCCAGACAAACATGTAAAGTAGTATATAAGCCAATAGACCCCCAAGGAACTCCTCAGTCAAGTTCTCTTGGTTCTTCCCTCAGAGTTCCAGGCAAGATAGACTACTTTCCACTTCCTTTTCTCTCTCTCAAGTACTTGCAACTGCATGCTCACACTCTTCTCTCACACTTTCACCCATGACTGCACTCAACTACAGCTCTGAGTATTTCACTTGCCCCTAATCTTATTCCTGATGGAAACTGGCAATACATCTCTGTTGACTTGAATACTGGTCTACCTCCTAGCCATGAGCATGATACCATTGTTGTGGTTGTCAACTGGCTGTTGAAAATATGGGTTGTTCCAGCCAATATAGAAATGTTTTCCAAAGGAATGGTGAGACTGTATAGAGATTATGTTCAGAAGGACTTGGGACTACCAAAGCAAATGATCTCAATGATCTTCTCAGAATCTGCTCTAACATATCCATTGCATACCACCCCCAAATGGATGGCCAGACTAAGCATATCAATCAGGAGATTAAATAATACTTACATCTCTTTGTGAACTATCACCAAACTGACTGGTCAGATTGGCTGGCCTTGTCAAAGTTCAATTACAATGACAAAATCCAAATGTCAACTGGTTATTTCCCTTTTTTCCTTAACTATGGCCAGCATCCCCATAAAGGGACTAAACCCAAAAATATATCTGTTCAAGAGTGCAGAATCATTCACTGCTTGTATGCAAAACATACAGTGGCTCAAAAAACTGTCCCAATGTTTGCATGTTTTGGAGTATATGGCCACTAACAGTGATATCCCTAATCTAATCTAACAGGTGTCAGAGTATGAAATGGAGCCCTTACTCCTGGCTCTCAGATGGTGCAAGAGTTGAAAGATTTGGTCAAGGTTTGATGAAATGGCAGGCAAACCAAAATGACTACTCATTGGGACAGTTTTTTGACTTTATACAAGATTGGGTATTTAGTACTTGGTATGACCTCCCTTGGCCTTAATGACTGCTTGAATCCTTCTAGGCATGCTCTCTATCCATTTCTGACAGTCCTCTGGAGATATCTTCCCCCACTCCTCTACCACCCTATCCTACAATTGATGAACCCCTATAGGAGCCTTCTCATATCCTGAAAGGGATCTTTTGAGGTGATGCCAGGTGTGTTCAATGGGACTAAGGTCTGGAGATTGAGCAGGCCAGTCCAAAAGCTTGATACCTTGTTCCTGGAACCAGTTTTGGACTCTTCTAGAGGTATGCTTGGGGTTATTGTCTTGTTGAAAGATAAGCTCTCTATCAGGAATCCCAGATTCCTCCATGCTCTGTAGCAATCCTTCCTCCAAAATGGCCACATACTGTTCAGCATCCATCCTCCCTTCTACCTCACTCAAAACCCTCACTCCATTCCATCCTATGCAACCCCAAACCATCAGTGATCCCCCTCCAAATTTCACTGTACCTTTGACCTCTCTAGAGATCAGTTCCTTTCCTTGCTTTTTCCAGACATACTCCTCCCCATCTGACCCAATCCTATTGATTTTGGTCTCATCTGACCAAATAACCCTCTTCCAGTCCTCCACAGTCCAGTGTTGATGCTTGAGAGCAAAATCAAGCCACCTCTTCCTATGGCCAGCAGTGAGAAGAGGCTTTTTCTTCTTGACTACAGCCCCTAGAGAGGCTTCCTTGAGGGTATTTCTGATTGTTTGTGAGCAGACAGGGGTGGGGATGATGGAATTGATGAAATGAGTGGCCTCAACTGCATTTTTGACCTTGCCAGTGATGATTTGCTGCACAATAGCACATTTGTTGGTAGAGGAAAGCTTAGAAGGTCAGCCACCACAAAGGTTTTCCTTATCTGGATGAACCTCCTGAAGGACCCTAGCTATTGTAGACTTCCCAATACCAGTTTTGGATGCAATTTGTCAACAAGAAAGATCAAGAGAAGCAAGAAAGATAATGTTATCCCTTTGAGTAGCAGAGAGATGTTTTATGAGGGAAAGATGAAATTTTATTAATGATAGCAAGGGCTATATATGCTATAACATGATCCATTACATAAAGGTAACATAATATAGCAGTTACCTAAGGTGCATAATCAAGTTATGTCACTCTAGGGTCTAATGTATGTAATCAAAACTTAAAGTCGAAAAACTGTCCCAATGAGTAGTCATTTTGATTTGCCTGCCATTTCATCAAACCTTGACCAAATCTTTCAACTCTTGCACCATCTGAGAGCCAGAGGTAAGGGCTTCATTCCATAATCTGATACCTGTTAGATTAGGTTAGGGATATCGCTGTTAGTGGCCATATACTCCAAAACATGCAAACATTGGGACAGTTTTTTGAGCCACTGTACACAATGATGCCAATTTGGCCCTAGTCAAGGCAGCTGCTGACATGAAGAGATACTATGATTGTTCTCACCAAAATACTCCTAACTACCAACCCAAAGACAAAGTGTGGCTAGAGTTGACCAATAT
>JBBPMV010000720.1:0-12358 GCA_038090495.1 Heimioporus retisporus | reverse complement strand
AAACAAAAGCGTCGTCGAGACAGTCGTCCACGTCAAGGCCCAAGCCCACCCGCAACGTCGACTTGCGGCAGTGCTGCCACACGACAAGAATGGCTGTGCGACTTACACAACAACTACAACAAAAATAAAAAAACGCTACAACCACGGATCAGGGAATAGCAAATCGGTAGTACACAGCATTTGGTTTTTTATATCTGAAGAAAGTCGACTTCCTCCTCTACGAGCCTATCGAGAAACTGAAAGAAGGATGCGCCCGGAAATCCGACCACGTTGTTGTAATCCCCATCGATCTTGCGGACGAGAAGACTGCCGAGACCCTTGAGTACGGCGAGGGGGATCAACGTGGCTTCAGAGAGGAAACGACGAAATATCGGAAACCGCACCTGGACTGCAAACCCGCCTGCGCGATCGTACCCTTCGCCATGGTCCACGTACGCCTTCAGCACATGCACCGGACTGTCCGCAAAGTAGACCAACGTCCGTTCGTCCATCTCCCTACTCGACCAGACAGGATGAGAAGATCCGTCAGCCCCGGAAACACCACCACGCGCAAGACGTACCGTGTCGCATAGCCCGGCGCCGTCAACACGGGAAACACTGCCCAGTTACCGATGAACGTCTGTCGTTGTCGTGCCCCCCACACCACTCACCGAGCGAAACTCCCGTGACGACCTCGCACACGTTCCCGTTCAGATCCTGCAGCATCCGCAGATGGTCCGCTTTCGACTGCGGTTTCTCGAGCAGCTCTTGCCGCGTCCCGGTCTCCATCTCGAGCGTCGTCGACGGGAGGGCGCGCGTGAACACCACCGTGTCCGCTGTCGGGAGAGGGTGTGAGCGTTGATATGGGTGAGAGTACGGTGCAACAACGAAGCGACGCACCACCGATGACCAGATCGGGTGGATCGTCCGGGTTCGCGTTCTGCTCGTCGACACGTCACGACGTGAGAGAGAGTGATAGGAGGAGAGCTGGCACGCACCACGAGCCTCTCGTACACCTCAACTGCCTTGTGCGTCGCCGTCGCAACCGGATACTCGTGAATCTGCTCAAACGACGGCAATGCCAGATTTTCGGCAAATGTGGAGGGCACGATCTCGGGTGCGAGACCCTGTCGTGTCGAACGTGGGGTGAACCGTCAGCGTAGTGCAGGGCCGGGGCGACGTACGAGCGTCTTGAGAATCTCGCTACGTCGAGGACTCGACGATGCGAGCACCACACGCTTGTTTTTCAGTGCCTTCAACCCCGGCGTCGCTAGTGCATGCCCAAGAACGGCGTTGTGCGGCGTCATCAAGGTGGCAAACACAGTATAGACTAACAACCAACACTCTCGATCTGCCTTTTTCGTCAATCTGGACGGAATGCGTGCTCGACGTCCTCGCATGCACCATCGCACCCAACCCCAACCCGACTCCTGGCGCTGGTGATAGCCTGGTTGTCTCAGCACTCAACGATCCCGGGGGTGGGGGAACGCCCCCTAGCGAAAGCGGACTGGAAACCCCACGAGGCCATCATTGTCGCATAGGGCGTCCCGCCCTCGACCACCCATCCACTACCCAATGGCATCATCCACCCACTACTCGCACTCGGACGTGACCGGGGTTGGCTACCGTTCCAGCGCCGTTGCACGCTTGTCGATCCCGCTGCAACTAGCCCTGTCGTCGAGTCCGCTCCAGAGGCCGTGCGCTGGTGGATCATGATCGCCCGGATTCGGATACGATGGATGAAGATACAGTGTCTCCAGCCCCAGAATCACACACAACCACAATAGTACGATCGTTTGTTTGTTCAGACACTATCAGGTTGACAACAAAAACATCTATGCGTTGAACCAGCCTACGACACGATCCCAGATGCCCTCTTATGCAACTAGAAGACCCTATGATCGATCGCCGTGGTCAGCGGGTAGGTCAACCGTATAGCTACAAAGGCTTTCAGGACAGGGGGGGACCATGCCTAAGTGAACGGGGCATTGCGATCGATCGCTCCTAGTGTTCCACGCAGGGTTCCCCCCCTCTTCCCTGTCAAGCCCATTCCGTTTGTTCACGCAGCCGTTCGGCATCGACGCTTCGAACCGCGACCCAAGTCCCTTACTGGTTCTGGAGGACACTAGGGTTAATGTCCACATTCTGCGGGATGCCATCAACGCTCCGTCGACGAGGATGGACCACCGTACGTATTCACCACGACGCGTACGACGGGCGGTCGCGCTCGTTTCCTCAGAGCCGAAGGGTTCCATCTTGCTGAGTTCCACGACAGGAGTTTCGAGCGCATGCCGAAATGCGCCTGACATTGCTCTCTTTGCTACTTACTTGCTGTGGTGTATGCGAAAAAACGAGTCGCATATCCAGGTGCGCGGATCCCACAACAACAACGAAAATCGTTGTACCACCCGGAGGGCGCGACATGGACACGGACATACGTCGCTGGTGTAATGATCCCCACGTACCCCGTTCGATTATGGCGTAACGACCAAAAACACCCCGATACCCCGGCAATGACCCCCCCTCCCCTCGTTCAAACCACATGGTCGCACATGAACGAGCCTCGGGATCGCGGCGGAAAAACACCCTCTCGTGGTAAGCTCTGTTCGACTGTGTGTCCTCGCTTGCTCAAATCGATGGGCGGTCGGTGGCTGTCTTACAAGAGAGCAAGGTCATGGCGGTTTTTTTTTCGCTTGTGATAGAAATATTGCACTTCATCGCCAGAAATAGAATCCGCCCCGGCCCCCCAGGATTTGTATCTGCGAACTATCCTGATCGATGGCTTGAGACACCCCTCAATGTTCTGGCGTTTCGTAATAACGACCCACTGGTCAGCTCGCTAGATGAACGAACTCTGCCGCACCGACTCATGAAGTGAGCCCCGGCGAGATGGCATCTTTCGCTAGTTGAAGAAGCCGAGCGGGACACTCCTTTCGATTCGAGAGCTTGTTCTTGTATAAATCTGTCTATTATAAGGGATGATCATGCGGCGTTTTTTTATTATTTAAAAAAAAAAAAAGGATAAGAGTGGTATAAATACATGTGGGGGGTATGTTCAACCATATGTCACCAACATATCGACCGGGCAGCGACGCAGGAACAAAGCAATAGAGAGCGTTCACAGTTGCCAATGCTCGTCAGCTTTTCGGACATCTTTAGTTTAAGTTGATCTACGGTGAGCGCACTCATGGCATTGTACGCGATTACTTTATGGGCAATATCGACTTCACCTTGACAGTGAAATCGTCAACGGTGCCAGATGGCTACTAGCCTTCAAAGCTTCCTGAGGCCTGGCCGCGGCATCAATGCATGAAACATCCACCACGTGGGACAACAACTTGTCATACCCCATGAGAACTCAGCAACATGTCTACGCGTCAAACCTTCGACAAGATCTTGGGTACCCTTTGTGCAATCCTAGGCCACTTGATAGTAGTGGCCAACAGCTAGGCCAACCTTATGGCAATGAAGGGTTTCAAGTCGGGGATGTCGGCTATGTGGACGAGTACGGCAGATTCATCCTTGTATTCAACATCAGACACCCTCCTAGGGAGCTCCAGGGTCTGGGACCGGTTGGACCTGTCCAGTTCACTCGGCCGCTCGCCATCCAAGCATTGAACCATGACCAAGTACTCGTGAATGGCCTTGATCGCAGGATGGTGGATTCTAGGTACTGTACTTTCGTATCTGTGGAACTGTTATGAGTGCCTTACCTGGTATCTCAAGGGCGGACTATGTATTCGCTACGACCTCCACGGAGGGAGCTGTGCTTATACTCCCCAATGGTGCCATTTTTTCTGGGCTCCAGAACGAAGAAGAGCTTGCAATATTTCGAGAACATGCCAAGAAGTACGCGCTCCAATGGTGTCAATTTTCCAAGCGGAATTCCCTCTATCTGCTTACTGGCGTGTATAGAACGAACACCTGGACCCTGGGATTGTTCTATGACGGGTCCCCCGGTAAAGAGATCTACGTGCATATCAGGAAGAATGACGCAGGCATTATTTCTCGATATGACTGGAAGTACCAATTCAATGTGATTCATGACCAGGCACACGGAGGTAGCCATCATTTCAACCACACAGTGCTCATAAAGGGCTTCGAGATAACGGTCAAATGGGGTTCACTTGTAATTGATCAGATACGGAGACCAGCTGCGCACGGTGCATCTGAAATGAGCCGTGGGTTTGGGTTCCTCGGCTTCATAGTTGTTGATAAAGGTGTGCACCATGTTTTCCTACCTCATCAGATGATGGATTGGCAATCACAGCTGCAGCCGCCATACATGGCATGTATGAAGCATTGCGAGGCCCCAAAGATCTCGTTGTCGAAACACACGAACCAGAACAATCACGTTCGCGCCAAGCTATGTTGATGTCAAGGGTGCGCCTGATGTTCAGAACGAGGACGGATATCTTATGAACGAGAAGGTGGGAAACGATGCCTCACAACACGTATCTAGCATTCTCGGAGATTCGCATGATGTTCTTGCGGAAAATCATCCACAACTCGAGGATGGGGTGAAAATGGAAGGTAATGTCTTGGAATGCAACAATGCCAAGTGGTTGATGGGGTGCTGAAATGGGGATTAGAACCTGGCGTTCGACTCGTAGACGCACGAGCGAAGAAGTCCGCCGCAAATCAGACGAACGCGCTGGTCAACGACATTTTTTCTCATTCGCCTTTTGATCTTACCGGTCAGGTCACAAAGTCAGGTCACCACCCGTTCGCAAAGGGCAGTTCTGGTGACATCTATAAAGGAACATACCGCTTGGGGGATAGGTCGATTAATGTGCGTTAAGCCGTCGTCTTGCACACATAACATAGCTACACAATCCTTAGGTTGCAATTAAGACGAACAGGATGTACTTGCGGCACGATCATGGATTGTCCGAAAAAATAAAGGTATTTCTTGCCAAATTTTGAACGCACCTAATTCCTATCTTATTGCGAGTAGGGATTTCGTAAAGAAATAACTGTGTGGTGGAGGCTGAAGCACCCGAACATTCTGCCATTCTATGGGACTATTATCGATCCTAGTACAAACCCAGACATACCCGCCATGGTGTGCCCATTTGCCGAAAATGGTGCATTGACCACATACCTCTGCGAGAGAGACAGCGAGCTGATGATTGCAAAAAGATTGACCCTAGTTAGTGGTATTTCTGCACTCGTGGGCAAGATAGGTAAAAAGTTGGTTTCAGATTAACGACGTGGCTCATGGATTACAATATTGTGAGTCACCAACGTATATTTTCGTGCCCGTCTCAACACGGGTATCTATTGGACAGTACACTCTCAGCAAATCGTCCACGGGGATCTGTCCGGGGTATGTTTTCGTTTCAGCTCCCCTATCGGTCGCTGACACATTGGAATGAGCAGTCAAATGTGCTGATCGATGGCGAAGGAAAGGCTTGCATTGCGGATTTTGGGTTGTCTACCCTGTTGACGCGTTTGGGTGGATCGACGTTTGCGACGACTCGTCGGCCAAAGGGCACGATACGGTGGATGGCCCCTGAAGTACTCAACCCAGATGATTCTCATGATTCAGAGACGACCCCGATGGAAAGCGACACGTATTCTTTCGGAAGCATCATGTTGCAGGTATGTGGTATGCGCGCGCTCCATAGATGTATTCACCGGCGCGACGGAAAGATTTTGACGGGCAAAATCCCTTATCACCATCTCGTCCGCGATGAGCAGGTCGTTTTCGCCATCGCGAGGAGAACGAAGCATGCACGGCCAGATACAGATGCAGTTACGGACCGCCGGTGGAAATTCATGGAGATGTGTTGGTCGCCTGCGGAGACTTCTCAGTCACGCCCTTCTAGCGACGAGATCGCCCGGTTTACGGGCGAAGAGCTCGCTACGAGCCTACGATCGACCTGAAAGTCACCACTTTCCACGTAGACCGTGCAACGGGAACCAAGGATAGAGCCAAACATAGTAGGGTTAATGTGAAATAAACTACTGACCAATCATGTCTGCTTTCTCTTTGGATTCTGTTACTTTCACCTGGCATTTTCAGGTTGTAGTATATAGTACAGAGTAATTTATTGCCGAGGGCAGGATTCTCGGATTTACGGTCGAACGTGGTGGGCCAGATTGAACTTGCCTGAGCTTTCTCAAGCCAAGTCCCATTCTGCAACATTACACACAGTCAGGTCAGGCTTTGATATCGACACACTCAACAAGCTTGACCCGTTCGTCTTGTCCTTCTTTCCTCTGCTGTCTGACACGCGCCGTTGCGACCCCGTCCGACTTTGGCGGAACTGGACTATCTTATTCCTCTATCACTTCATCTTCGTCTTCCTTGTGCCGATGACGCGAGCACCACACGCCTGTTTTTCAGTGTCTTCACCCCTGGCGCCGCCAATGCGTGCCCAAGAACAGCCTTGTGGGGCATCATCCGGGGAACCACCAACACTCTCAGTCTAGTCTTCCTTTTTCGTCAATCTGGGCGGAAGGCTCGACGTCCTCGCATGCACCATCGACGCACCCAACCCCAACCCGACTCTTGGCGCTAGCGACACGATCCCGGGGGCGGGGGAACGCCCCCTAGCGAAAACGGACTGGAAGCCCCAGACCCGCTCGAGGCCGGTATTGTCGCGCAGGGCGTCCCGCCCTCGACCACCTATCTGCTACCTAATAGCATCACCCGCCCGCTACTTACACTCGACGTGACCGGAGTTGGATACCGTTCCAGTACCGTTGCACACTTGTCGATTCCGCTGCGACGAGCCCTGCAGTCGAGTCTGCTCCACAGACCGCTTCGACCGCACGGATCGTGAACTGTAAAAAGGAGCACGCGCAGGTAAGTAAACACCCCCCCAATCACCTCGACGCGTCTGATCATTCTCAGCATGTTTCGTGAACGTTCAAGGGGCTTGTGCCACGCACCAAATGAGAAGCTGAGTCGACGTTGAGGTCGTGCGCTGGTGGATCATGATCACTTAGATTCGGATGCGATGCAATAATTCAATCGTCTGCTTGTTCATACGCCATCGGGGCGACAGCAAGAGCACCTACGGGTTGGACCAGCCTACGACACGATCACGGATGACCTACCGCACTAGAGGGCCATGATCGATCACCGTGGTCAACGGCTAGGTCAACCGTATAGCGACAAAGGCTTTCGGGTCGAGGGGGACCACGCCTATGTGGATGAGGCACCGCGATCGATTCGTCCTAGTGATCCATGCAAGGTTCCCCCTTTTCACTGTTGAATTCATTCCGTTCGCGCGGCCGCTCGGCATCGACGGTTCGAACCGCGACCCAAGTCTCACGGGTTCTCTTGGTCGTGACACGGAGGACACTAGGATTAACGTTCACATTCTGCGGGATGGACTGCCGTACGTATTCATCACGACGTGTACAACGGGCGGCCGCGTTCGTTCCCTCGCAGCCGAAGGGTACCATCTTGTTCGAGTTTCGAGCGCATGCCGAAAGACACGCGACATTGCCCACTTTTATGCCCACTTGCCGGGGTGTATGCGAAAAAATGAGCCATACACCCAGCCGCCCAGGATCGTTCCATGGCGGATCTCGCAACAACAGCAAAAATCTTTGTGCCACCCGGAAGGCGCGACACAGACATGGGCGTACGTTGCTGGTGTAACCATCCCCATGTGTCCCGTTAGATTGTGGCGTAACGACCAACAGTGCTCCGATACCCCGGCAATGATCCCCCCTCGTTCAAACCACACGGTCGTACATTAACGGGCTTCAGCATCACGGCGAAGATTTCCCTCTCGTGGTAGACTCTATTTGATGTGTGCCCTCGCCCGCCAAAGTCGATGGGCGGTCGGTCGTCGTCTTACAAGAGAGCAAACTCGCGGCTGTTTTTTTTTTCGCTTGTGATGGAAACACCAAACTTCGTTAGAAATCAAGTCCTTCCTGGTCCCCCGGAACTTACATCTGCGAACTATTTCGATCGATGGCTTAGACACCCCTCAACGTCCTGGCGCTTTATCGCAACGACCGATCAGTCAGCTCGCTGGACGAACGAACTCTGCCGCGGCGACTGATGAAGTGAGCCCCGACGAAATGGCATCTTTCGCTGGTCGTCCGAACACTAACTTCAGGATCCCGGACGCTGCCTTGCACAAGTCCCTCTGTGGAGGGGAGGGGGGCGACCGTCGACTCGAATCGAAGAGGAAACGGACGTGCTGGTTGAAGAGGCCGAGCGGGATACTTCTTTCGATCCGAGCGCTTGTTTCTCGTGCAAATCTGTCTATAGGGATGACCATGCGACTTTTTTTTTTGGAAAAGGATCACAGCGTGGTATGAATACATGTAGGGGGTAGGAACAAAGCAATAGGAAACGTTCTTTAAGATCCAGAGACGCGAGTTACTCTCTAATCGGTCGTCGTAGCGATTAGAGAGAGAGAACTGCGTGAAGGCGAGCTGTGTACAAGATATAAACTGACGTGGAATTCCGTCCGGAAGGTGCCGGTGATATCCCACGCTGCCGTGTTCCAATACGTTCATAGTTGCCAGTACTTGTCAGCTTTTCGGACACTTCACACGGCAGCCTCATAGCGGGCTGGTTACCAGACTAGCTCCTCATGCTATGGTACGCGATTACTTTATACAATTTCGACTGCACGTTGACAGTGAAATCGTCAACGGTGTCACATGATCACTAGTACGGCCCGGCTGGACCGGCTCACGGCTTCAGGTGACCGTGGCACCAAACTCCAAGTACTGGCACCCATAACTCCATTTTGGACTTGCCACTACTATACCCGCCATGAGCAGAACTCAGCAACATATCTACGCGTCAAACCTTCGACAGGATCTCGGGTACCCTTTACGCGATCCTAGGCCAAATGATAGTAATGGCCGACAGCTAGGTCAACCTTATGGCGATGAAGGCTGTCAAGTCGGGGATGTCGGTTATGTGGACAAGTACGGCAGATTCTTTCCCATATTTAACGTAAAACACCCTCCTTGGGAGCTCCAGAGTCTGGGACCGGTTAAACCTGCCCAATTCACTCAGCCACCCGCCATTGAAACTTTGAACTGTGGCCAAGTGCTCATGAGTGGCCTTGATCGCGATATAGAGGATACTAGGTACTTTCGTATCTGTGGAACTGTTACGCGTGCCTCACTTGGTATCCCAGGGCGGAATATGTATTCACTACGACTTCCACGGAGGGTGCTGTGCTTATACTCCCCAACGGTGCCACTTTCTCTGAGCTCCAGGGCCTAGGAGAGCTTGCGACATTGCGAGAACATGCCAAGCAATACGCGCTCCGATGGGTTCTATTTACCAAGCGGGATTCCCTCTATCTGCTTACTGGCGTGTATAGAACAAACACCTGGACCCTGGGATCGTTCTATGACGGGTCCCTCGATAAAAAGATATTTATCGATTTCAAGAAGAATGACGCAGGCGGTATTGCTTGGTATGATTGGACGTGTCCATTCGATGTGGATTACGACTACTATGTTCCTGGAGTTCGCTTTTCGTCCAACCAGACTGTGCTCATTCAGGGCTTCGAGATAACGTTCGACCGGAACTCAGGTCTTGTAATTGATGGGATACAGAAGCCAGCTGCGCACGGTGCACTTGACAAAATCCGTGGTTCTGGGCTCCCCCACTCTATAACTGCTGATGAAGGTGTGCAACGTGCTTTCCTCCTTTATCGGATTATGGATTGGCAATCACAGCTGCGACCGCCATACGTTGCATGCATGAAGCACTTCAGGGCCCCAAAAATCTCACTACCGAAACACACAAACCGGAACAATCGCGTTCGCGCCAAGTTACACTGCTGAGGGTGCGCCTGATGTTGTCTAGAACAAAGACGGGTAGCTCATGAACAAGAAGGTAGGAGACGATGCTTCACAAGAGGAACCCAGCATTCTCGAGGACTCGCATAATGTTCTCGTGCAAAAGCCTCAACAGCCTATGGATACGATGGAAGTAGAAGACAATGTCTTGGCGTGGGATAATGCTAAGCGGTTGATGGGGATGGGGGCGCCGAACCGGAAATTAGCAGCTGAAGCTCGACTCGTAGACACACGAGCGAAGCAATCCGTCAAAAGTCAGGCGGGCATATCAATCAACGATATTGTTTCTCGCTCGGCTTTCGACCTTACCGGTCAGGTCACGAAGTCTGGTCATCACCCGTTCGCAAAAGGCAGTTATGGTGACATCTATAAAGGAACTTATCGTTTGGGGGATAGGTCGATTAGTGTGCGTTAGGCTGTTTTCTCGCACGCATAACTAAACACCCTTTAGGTTGCGATTAAGACGAGTAGGATGTACTTGCAGCACGACCAAGAGCTGCCCACCAAAATGAAGGTATCTCCCACTTGCAAAAGTTTATAATAAAAAAATGCACCTAATTCCTATTGTATCGCAAATAGCGATTCCGTAGAGAAATAACTGTATGGCAGGGACTGGAGCACCCGAATATCCTGCCATTCCTTGGCACTATTGTCGACTCCAGTACGAATCCCGACATACCCGCCATGGTTTGCCCATTCGCCGAAAATGGTGCACTGACTACGTACCTCTGTGAGAGAGACAACGAGCTGATGATTGCGAAAAGATTGTCCTTGGTTAGTGGTATTTCTGCACTCGTGGGGAGGATCGGTAAAAAGTCGGCTTCAGATGAACGATGTGGCCCGTGGGTTACAATACTGTGGGTTACCACCATATATTTTCGTGTGCGTCTGACGCGAGGATCTGCTCGACAGTACACTCTCAACAAATAGTCCACGGAGATCTGTCCGGCGTATGTTCTAGTTCTTAGTCCTCTATTAGTTGCTGATACATCGGAACGAGTAGTCGAATGTGCTGATCGATGGCGAAGGAAAGGCTTGTATCGCAGATTTTGGATTGTCTACTCTGTTGACGCGTTTGGGTGGATCGACGTTTGCAACAACTCGTCAGGCAAAGGGCACGGTGCGGTGGATGGCCCCTGAAGTGCTCAGCGTAGATGATTCTCATGGTTTAGAGACGACCCCGACGATGGAAAGCGATACGTATTCCTTTGGAAGCATTATGTTGCAGGTGTGTGATGTGCGCGCGCTCCATGGATGTATTAACCGGCAGATCGGAAAGATTTTGACGGGCAAAATCCCTTATCACCATCTCGCTCGCGATGAGCAGATCGTTTTCGCCATCGCGAGGGGAACGAAGCATGCACGGCCAGACACAGATGCAGTTACAGACCACCGGTGGAAATTCATGGAGATGTGTTGGTCGCCTGCGGAGTCTCCCAAATCACGCCCTTCCAGCGACGAGATCGCCTGGTTTACGGGTGAAGAGCTGGCTACGAGCCTACGATTGACCTGAAAGTCACAACTTTCCACGTAGATCATGCCACGGGAACCAAATCGAGCCAAATATAGCAGGGTTACCGACCAATCTTTTTGTCCTGCTTTCTCTTTGCATTCTGTTACTTTTCAACTGGTATTTTCAGGTTGTAGTATGTAGCACAAAGTAATATACTGTCGAGGGTGAGTTTCTCGGATTCGGTTGAACTTGCCCCCGAGCTTTCTCGATCCAGGTGCCATTCCGCAGCGACTCTACACATTATCTGATCAAGCTTTGATATCGATGACGGTCGACGGGCTCGACCCATTTGTCTTATCCTTTTTTCCCTCTGTCGTGTTTCCTAATTGTCAACCTTCTCCACCAACATCATGAGCGTCTTTCTATGACATGCGCAGTTGCGACGTCGTCCAACTTTGGCCCGGGTGGAACTGGACTTTCTTGTTCCTCTGTCTCGTCTTCATCCTCCTTGTCACTTTGTTCGCGCCTTCTTAGACAGTGCCCTCACGCACAAAGTAATATGTTGTCGAGGACGGATTTCTCGGATTCACGGGTTGAACGTGTGAGCCAGATTGAACTTGCCTCTGAGCTTCGTCGATCCAAGCACCGTTCCGCAACGTTGTGACTCACTGTCGGGTCACTTTAACATCGACAACAGTCGACGCAAGTTCGACCCGTTCGTCTTGATCTATTCTTCTCCAGTTGCTTCCGCTCCACTTCCACTTTTCCCTCTCTGCTGTGTTTCCAGTGCATTCACCCCTGGCATCATCAAGGTGGCAAACACACAAGTCAATTTCTAGACCAACTACCGACGACACTCTCAATCTTCCTTTTTCGTCAGTCTAGGCGGTGGCGGAAGACCCGCTGGTGGAACCATCGGCGTAGAAGGCGCCGACGCCGGGAACGGCGAGGGCGGCAACGGCACCCCCGCAGGCGTGGCAGCAGCCCCCACGCCAGCGGCCGATCTCGCCGGTCCCGGCCCCACTATGCTCGACGCCCTCGAGTGCGTCATCGGACCCAACCCCAACCCAACCCCCGCACCCGTCCCACCGCCACCACCACCAACGCTCAGCGATCCTGACAGCTGCG
>JBBPMV010000719.1:0-12365 GCA_038090495.1 Heimioporus retisporus | reverse complement strand
GTGCAATTGCTGGGGACTTAAGTTATTGGAATCATTTTCATCATTATGATAAATGTTTGTAAAAGTCAGTAATTAGAGGTATTTTTATACATTTGCCCGCATTTGACAAGGGAAGTTTTTCCTGATGCGTTCAACAAGCTCTCGTCCAAATGGGCTGTCTGCAGAGAGGTTCTGTCCAAGCTCACGCAATCTTCGTGCTAGCGCTACGTGGTCCTCGTCCGTTTTTCTGCTGTCCCCCGAATCAGGCCGAGCGCTACTAAATATGCAGCGAAGAAGCTTTTCGTCTCCAATTTCGCGAACCCATGTTGCGAACGCATCGGTTTGCGTCACCTTGACAAGAACGCGAGTGTTGCACCACGGTAGACAAACAATAGCCGCTAAAAGTTCTGAAGATAATAGGCATCCGCTCCACAGAAGTTCGCCGACGAGGATGTCATCACCTCGATCGATGGCTAACTCGAGGGGTGAGGGCCGGTAAGAGTCATCAATGGCCAAGCTACGCAAGTTTACGTCTGCGCCATGTCTCAAAAGAATGATAGCATGCTTAGTCCTCCGAAAGTCTGCTGCATAGACAAGAGGATTTGTCCCAGTCCTTGGCTTGAGACGGTGGGCTGAGAGGAATGATTCGAGGAGTATCGGGGAGGAATACGCAATAAGGATGTAAAGTTCGAAGTCATGTCTCAATGATGGCCATGAAGGATATGCCCATTGGAGTTCCCCCTCGCGTAGTTCACAGATGAACTCCCAATGTGATGGATAATGGCGAACGTCAGAACCAAGGGTCTTAAGTACTTCGAAGACAACCATGGATCCGGCTTCGACATGAGCGAGGTGGTTGAAACCAAACGAGAACACGTAGGAAAGCATTGGAAATTTTTCCAACGGCGCAATGTTTAGACGGGAGGGTGATTGACTCAGGAGAACAGAAATATAACGCATGCACATGTTCACCACCTCACCGTGGGCAACACGGGAGACAATATGATACGTCGGCAAGGTTGTTCGACAGGTGAGATATTCCTATAGAACATAGCATCAAAATGTTAAAGATGCGAAGAAAATCTGGCGAACACACCTTTACACTATAATGCGATAAAGCGAGAGCATCCGTGCCTTCATAATACGACACAAGACTCGATAGCCTGTCCACCAGTGACCTCATCTCTCCACCACTCCTTGGTTCCAGCAGGTCGACAGAAAGGCCCTCAGAAACTTGAGCAAGTCGCAAGGGTGCTAAGGCAACTACAAGCCAACTGAGAGTGCGCCGAACTACCTCCCCTTCCGGCTTCCGTTCATCAAATCCCTCCAATATTTTTTCATACGTCTCTTCAAGACCCTCTGGTAGACTGTCGAGCGCATCCCTCAGGTCTGATTCGGTTGCACACCGATCAAGGGCATCAAGTTGACACTGCACCCAACGGAACCTCGAAAATGAATGAGTCGAGCCATACGCCAACGAAACGATACGGGCTCCCACCTTCCATCTGCTCTTCCACACAACACTTCCCCGATCCCCATCTTCAACCTTCGATCAGCCGATCTCAATTGCTTGCGGGAGTCCAGCTCTCGCCTGGTATGCAATGCTATGTCCTCTGCCAACTCTTTCGCCAGGCTCTCCGAGGAAAGTGAGGAGAACAATGAGAAATGATGTTGAATAACCTGGTCTGGCCTGCTCGTCACCAACAACCGAACATCGTCACTGAGTTCGACAAGGGCTCGTGAGAGTGCGTCGATATTCGCGCATTCGTCAACTGCATCGATAACCACGATGGGCAAACGATTGAATCGTCTGGCAGCACGCCATACGAGTCCACAGAGTTTGCCGAGGCTGTCGAGCGACAAGGTACCCTCGCTTTTCTCCTGCATTATCTTGTTCGGAATGTCGCCGGGGTCGACAGTGAGACATAACATATGGCGGAACAACTGGGAGAGTAAAGAGCGCATGAGCTCAGAGGGATCGATTGATCGCTGATCTCGGAAATCGCAGTAAAAGAATACTAGTGTTTCATCATCCTTCAGGGTGTTCTTGAGGTACTCGATTGTGGATGCCCTACGAAAAGTCGATACTAATACACACATGGAACAAGGGCGGACTCACACAAACACGGACTTTCCGCAGCCAGCTGAGGACACGTTTACGAGAATACAGGATTAGCTACGTGGATATCATACCTTTACCCTTTAGCCACAAAGATTGACAACCGCCAGGCCTCCATTTTCGATATGCATCTGTGTTAGAAAACCACGTGCATGTTCCTTCTTGACGCAGCTTCAGGATATTACCATGTTTCGTCGTGCAATCGAATGCATCAAGCCATCGTATGACCTCTTCCAGTACTTGTGTAGTATGTTAATAAACGGCCATATGAATGAATAACAATACATACACCGAGCACATTTCTTCTGTTCCGTTGCCACTACATCCCTAGGTTCGCGTTCCGAATCATATTCCCTCGCTGTATAGTATTCCTCTTCCGTGTCATGTTCTGTAATCGTGCTGTCGAGACCAAGTCCTGAGAAAAGACGACCGATCATCCACATCGTGAAACCTACGTGCTAGTAGAGGTGCCACTGCCGTTTGGCCGAGTGTCTTCACTGTCATGCCGTGTTCCTGACGGGTGGTGTAGGATTCTCTCTTGGTTCCTGAATAGTGGGATGAGGTGAATGGTTAAGATACGGGTAAAGAAGAACTGACCAAACGTCATGAGTGAGCAAGAAATGAAACAGGTTTTTGTGTTTGTCGAACAAGGCCATGGACGCAGTAAGCCTGTCTCTGGTCGATCCGACAGAACGGGAAAGGGCCAAGCGAGGCCGAACGCTCGCATCTTCCCTGATGACATCGTTGATCTCTTTCAGTTTATCCAAACATGACTGTTGCTCTCCACTGAACAGCCAGGAAATGATTCGGTCATCGACGGTAAGATGATCGAAGGTGATAGCCTGGAGAATTGTGTCCGAAAAGGTACGGATCGCTTCTAGTTGGCCACAAAACTCTTGGACCTGGAGCGCAAATTGTCGACTATTTGATCGATTACTCGTTCTGTATGCCGAGGTCGTACAGGCGCGTATTCCAGCGGAGATGTTTGCAATGTCTTGGAGAGTCCGCTGACAGTGGGCTATTAGACGCTCCACTGACATTCTATGATGGTGGTCGAAACCGAAGGAGCGCCGACTGCAACCTCGAGGCTATGCATGGGGCAGTGGTAATGCTCCCACGAGAATCTTGATGTAAAATTAATTCCTGTAGCACTGGTCTAGTCACATTCGGTCCATTGTCGACAAACATTTGTGACGGTAATGGTAGAGCGAGCGAGAACAAAACTTCATACTGGAATTCACCTGCAAGCATTGGTGGAAATACGGGCTTTCTCGGGGACTACCAGAGTTCACCCGCCCGACAATCAGACCTGGGCCAGTGACTCTGAGTCCCACGTCGGTGGGAAGCCGGATTCATCACACATACCTTCATCATCGTCCCCAACCCCTCGAAGGAATCGGAATGTCCACCGAACCCCCCTCAGCCTCCTCGCTCCCCGCCGCCACGCTCGACTTTGCACAGCGCATGTTCGACGCAGCGCGCGCCGGAGACGCCCCGCCCCTCCTCCAAGCCGTCGACGCAGGTCTTCCCATCAACCTCACCAATGCCCAGGGTACGCCCCACCTCCATCCCCAGCCCCCACCCCCGGCGAGGCTGACCGCAGTGTGATACGCCAACGTCGCTGCACCAGGCAACACGCTCCTGATGCTCGCGGCCTACGCCGGCCACACGGACCTCGCACGCGCCCTGCTCGAGCGCAAGGCGGATCCGAACCGCCTCAACGATCGCGGTCAATCCATCCTCTCCGGCGCCGTCTTCAAGGCGCATGATGACATCGTGCGTGCCCTCGTCGCCGCTGGTGCGGATCCGAGACTCGGGTCACCCACCGCGATCGAGACGGCGCACATGTTCGGACGCAAGGACCTGTTGGAGATCTTGGGTGCGAAGGAGGGTGATGTGGGTAAAGACGTGCCCACTCCCCCGCACGCGCCTCCATCCTAGGAAGCTTCTGAAATAAATAGGGTGATGTGGGTGTGTGTAAACATGCCCACCCCTCTGTGTGCGCTCCCACTCTAACGAGGTGGTGAAAGTATGTGGAAGGTGATAAAATGATGTAAAGTAGTAAACGAGACACGTCAACGATGTAAATACACACCGGTCCCCATTTCGAACGGGCACATAGTTAGATCATAGATCATACGAGTTATACCGCACCCATCTCTTTTCCGAGCACCCGAAGACACGCCTTCGCCAACCCTCTCGCGTCCACTTCCACCACTTTTTCGTCCCCGTCGGGTACACCGATCCGACCTTGTGCCCCCACCGCGTTTGTGGAGACCCACGCAGCCGGAGTCTTGCGCGGTATCGACGCGATCTCGCACAGTACCGAATAGAAATAGAATAGATGCGCCACCGACGAACGTCGTACGACATCTGCAATGAGCGCAGACGGTGACAGGCTTACATCAATAGCTAGCGGTGACACCCTCAGCCCTTTCTGCACCGACGAAGGAAGAAAAAAAAGACAAACCGGGTAGGGACACACTGTTTGCAGATGGCGCGTCAGACAGCGCAGCCCAAAGGGTTCCAGGCCACAGTCGTAGATTCAGCAGTTTGCGCAACACATACAACAGTTCGTCCTCACGAATCCTGAAATAGATGCACGGTCAGCCAGTCCCAACAAGACCACAGTCGAAACTACCTTGGAAAGGGTAAGCTGCCACGAAGGGCCTCGTCCGCGACGTACCCTACCATTGCGGTCTTGCATCGATCCAGCAATGACGGCAAACACAACGCAGCAATTCGCCTCCTTGACGCCTCCTGGTCTATACCCTCCATCAGTCCCCGTACAACAGCGAAAAGTACAGACACGCACCGCTCGTCAGGTTGGAACAAATCAAAAACAACAAATCGAAACACCAATACGAGAACCGTTCCCTGGGAACGACCTCGCCCGTCGCCGTACTCCCCAGACTCTCTCCATCCAACTTGTCGAATTCTTCCCGTGAATTGGGTGACGAACCTGCTCCATTCCACTCCCCAGAGCCCGGTGAGCCCGGAAACCTGTACAGTTGGCTACCCTGGTGGAGGATCTTGGCCAGTTGAGCGACGAGGTAGTCCGGCACGCGCGAGCCACCTAGGTGGGGAACGAGATCGATCTCGAGGGTGCTGATCAATGCGAGATCAAAGTTCTCTTCTGTCTCTTGGTCTTCCAAACTAAACGTCTCCGCCAAAGAACTACGATGGCGATGAAAAGTCAGTCTGGAAACTGAACACCGACACTCAGCACGCACCAGTCTGCAAGGATACCTCCCCGGAAACCTTCAATAATCTGCCTCCAAATGGCTTCCACCCGCGTATCCGATACCGCTAGCGACCCGGATTAAGCCCACCCCGTAACAAAAGCGGAGATATCAGCATACCTTCTCCCAACGCCAGCAACGCCGTCACACATTCCGTTACGATACGCAAAAAACACGTCGTCGCCGTCTTCCACAGCGGCAGATCCTTGCCAAACTTGGACGGCGCTGGACACTCGTATTTGAGCTTCATCGGAATCCCATACGCCTGTAAAATCGGAGATGAGCATCCAGAACAATGGTGACGCGCGAGGAGCACGACGTACCGAAAGAACCGCCTCGAGGGTCCCGTCTTCGTACACCTCGGGTTGGTCCTTGAACTGCATGTACAAGTCGACGAGCGCTGGCATCGTCTTTTTCGACAGCCCAATGTACGTTACTTGTTTGCGTGTCGACGTTTGTGCGGGCGCAGACGGCGACCCGGGCACAGAAGGGAGCACGGCAGGGGGGTAGAATCCCGCGACGAACGTGAGCGAGCTGTATTCGGCAAGGTCGCGCAAGATCAAGGACGGCACGCCAGTTTCGGCCAGCTGGATCGTTTGCACGATCTCCATGACCGACGCCTATCGTATCCAGTCAATACCAACAACGGCGCTGTCATTTCCCCCCACGCACCTGTACCGGTGTCAGCCCATCTACGTCCGGTCTGTAATCGGGAGAATGGGGATACGTGAGTACGCCTATGGTCAATCAGTTTTT
The DNA here is from genome assembly GCA_038090495.1 of Heimioporus retisporus. Taxonomy (NCBI): domain Eukaryota; kingdom Fungi; phylum Basidiomycota; class Agaricomycetes; order Boletales; family Boletaceae; genus Heimioporus; species Heimioporus retisporus. The sequence continues at coordinate 6,269 of JBBPMV010000719.1, read as the reverse complement.
TCACGCAGCCCACGCAAAAATTTCCCACCCACCCTTTAAGATCTCCATGAGACGCGTCAAACGCGCCAACGACCATTCCGTATGCACATGCTGCCAACTCATCTGGCGCATCGTGCGTACGACGTCCAAAAACGCCACTAAGCTCTCCTGGGTAAACGCACGGTACGCATCGACCGCATGCCGGCGGGGCGAGAGATGGGACGTGTCCCCTCGCAACACCGCCAGCCCGATCTCGTTCCACGCCTGCCACGCACACTCCAGCGCATCCGCCACCCGCGGCCGCATCCCCTCGTCTACCGCCTCCGACAGCGATCCGATCGCCTTGTCGAGGCACTGCAACGCTGGCGTGCTCAACGACCGTCGATCGAGTAATACCGTGTCCTTGATATGCCCGACAAACACCTTCCACGCGTCCGAAAACGTCGCGAGGTGCATGATCTTCGACACCACAAACTCCTTGATGATCGACCCGATCGACTGCAGCGCCAGACTCTTCGACTCGTCCCACGCCTGATCGGGGGTCGACCCCACGCTCTCGAAAGGACCATTCCGTCGGGTCTCGACCGAAATGGCGTCCAAGAGCGGGAACGTGATCTTCCACATGCAATCGTTCCACGTGTTCGGGCTGAGCGTCGCGCCATAGAGTTGCATCGCTCGGAACAAGGTCTGAATCGCGCCAACGCGCACCTCGGGACGCGCATCGGTACACAGACCAAGGACTTCGAGAAGCAGAAACATCCATAACGTGCTGTACTCGGGTTCTTCTTCCGCATCCTTTCGCTTGGACTGTATCGAGTCCGAGACGCTCCAAAGCAAGCTCTCCGCAGCGGTGAGCGCAATGTTCGTGTCTGCCTGGCGACCAAATTGACCCAGGGTACTGATACATAGACGAAGGTCCTCTGGCGAGAGAGATGACACGGAATCGCACACCAACTTGAGCGATTGGAACGCAATCTTGACAAGAGCCGTATAACCACGTTCGCTGTTGTATCCCAGAGAAAGCGCCTTGGGACGCCCATCGTGCAATGACAACGTGCTCACAGAGTCGCTCGACATCGTGCGCATCAGGACGGGCGGTTTGCATACGCTACCGAGCATTTCGAATATAGTGCCCCATCCACCAATGAGCGTGTGTCCGGATGCTTCTAGAATCTGATGTAACGCCTCGAGTCCCATACGACGTAGTTCAACGTTTATGCTTGTGCTGGCGGCACTCGCTTCCGACGCGGGCACGATCTGCTTGGAAAGGACATCCAACACGCGACGCTGAGCCTCGGCCTGATGCTCCCCGGTGCTCGACAGATTGCGGGGAACGGTCACTAGTATCTCGTCCAAAACGCGGGCAGCTTGAACACGAATAGCCTGCGGGGCTGATGGAAGGCTGATGATCGACAGAAGATGGCCCGTAGTCGTGTTCCAGGCGATCCCCGGTGCTCTGTAAATCAGCCGATGTATGTTGAGCATCGCCACAGTACCGAGTCTTTCTACCCCAAAGTCACCGGAGCGCTGGGACATGACGTCAACATCGTCACCAGCCACCATCCAAGACAAGGCTCACCAAAGTCCTTGGCAAATGAATGCCACTGACACGTCTCCGGTGGAGAAGATCGTTGCGAGGTGTAAGGGTAGTGACAGGCGAAACGGGAAGTGCTTCATCCATAATCTCTCCCTCCAACGTCTCTATCGCATCCGATTGCATGCCAATCATCTCCGAGCTCAATTTGCACAGCGCCTTCACGAAATCCTGGAAAGCTGAGTCTTCCAGGTTCTTGGAAGCCTCAAAAAGACGCTGGATTGCGAGCTGGACGTTGTCAGGATCGATATCCGCCAGTAGCGGGTGGCGGGCTGGTTGTGATGGATGCGAAGCTTTCCCGGCTTCAGCCGTACCCGCACCAGGGACCGGCCGGCTTGGTGTATGCGGACTACCGATAAACGTGCTTCCTCTTCTTCCAGGAGGTTGTGAACCCTTCATGGTGAGGACATAGTCTGCGTTTTGCAACGCCTCCATGATACCGTACCAGCTCTCGCCAAGACTACCCGCGAGGAAAAGCGCGGTCGATACCAACACCTTCAGGCAGACGAGATTCCGTTCTGATAGTCCTGGGGGTTGAATAGGGGCAGTCAGTCCCAAGTTTTCCGTCAGCGACGATGTCGAACGGGGCGTCGGAGGGTCAATATACGACTCCAGGCTCGCAACCACGCGAGATGGGATGGCAAACTTTGCGAGGCTGGTAAGGAACGCATCTCTGGGTGTCATCAACCCGAGCATTCCAGCAACATTTGTCATTGCCTGGTAGCTCGTAAGGACGTCCACGAAAAGTTCATCGGAAAGGTTTGTAGAGATGATAAAGGACAGGGCCGCCAATAGGGCTGGCCAACCATTGTCCACCATTGAGCGAACAACACGAAGATGTCGCGTCGCTGGCTCATCTGGAGGTAGCGTCGTCAGATCGAGGGCGGGAGGAGCACGGATAACAGGATCTCCGGCTAGGCGCGGCCGTTGTACCATGATGGACGTGTAAAGGGGCCCAGTGAAGGACGCGAAACCTTCGCATAACGACACAATGCATTGTACCCCGAGGAGGTAGATATATGATTCTGGTATCGGGGGTGAGTCCGCTTTGTCAAGTTGATCGATGCTGATTCATGTTCGTTTAATGCGGACTGTGACTCGAGCGGTTACGCACCATTGCAACTTCATTGCTGAGGTTTGAACACTTAAACCCGACCCAGCACCTATCATCCCAACAACACCGGACACAGTCGCACTTGCTGCAGTAGCAGCTGCGTTCGCTACCATGCCCGCTACGCCTCCCACGTCAAGAGCATAACTCGAGCCGCTATCAGAATGTGAAAGTGATCCAACACCCATCATCTGAGAGCTCACTCCGAGTAGAGCAGGTTTCTCGGTGACCAGACGCTTCAGCGAGCTGATCAACGACGAAAAGACTTTGGCACCAGACTCTTCTGCATCATAACGATCCCAGATATTGCGAATCCACTCCGCGTCGCTGCAAAGACTGCGGAACCCCAAGGTCGATCAAAATGTATGCTATACAAGTAAAGCAAGCGTACCCTCGCATGATTTCCATGGCAAGCACTCGAGTCCAAACGGGGCGAGAGCCAGAATGGTCTGGTGGAGTCGAGTCGGCTTCGTCGGAAATCATTTTAATTAGTAACATAAGGAAGACTTCGGCTTCTGTCTTGAGTTCGAACGAGAATTGCTTCAAAAGCAAGAAAACGACGCGTGTGCATCGAAGAGTAAGAGGAAACACGGCCCTATCTGACAAGGACTTGAGCAGCATAGGACAAAGATGATGTCTAAGGAGCATCGAGAGTTGTTCGTGCTGAAGTGCAATCAGATGGAGGGCAGAGAGAAGAAGCTGGGACTGTACGTACCTTGCGGAAAAGTTCGTGATAGTTTGTCAGCACACTCTCGATGAGCTCGAGCGCGAACGTCTTGTGCAGATATTCAAGATTTAGGAAATGTGGTTTCTCCGAGTTTGCAAGTAGACACAAATCCTCGAAAACAGCGTAAGCGTCTCTTGCGAATGGTCCCAGCGCAGCAGCGGTCCCGTCTGGAAGTCTCACTTCCTCGAGTAGGGTTGGATCTATAGAGTCCTGCTTGTCCTCCTCAACCATTTTGTCGACGACAAACATGACGAGTTGACGGAGCGTGGCAGCGGCAGTGGACGATACGACCGCGATGCGAGAGTCTTGCAACTTGAAGCATAGAAGGAGTGCCTGTAGAGCACGTTCACGGGTGGTCGCTGCACGAGAACGGAAAACAGACCTCGCCTAGCAGCTCTCCATGCACAGAGGGAAAGTTGGTGATAAGTGAGACGAGCGTTTGCAGAATGCGGAGCTGTATGTCGACGCCCTGACTCATGGCATCGCTCATGGTATTGATGATCAAGGGAACGGCAGACCGGGGGACGGCTTTGAGTGCAATAAGCCGCTGTAGGGAACCGAGTGATATCGCGACGACCTTGGCATTCTTGGTGGCGCATCCCATAAAAACCGGGCGCAGAAGATCATCGGAGTGTGCGCCGTCTTGGAGAAATGAGTTGAGTCGACAGACGTGGCGAATGCACGAATCACGAACCCACCCGATGCGAGGGAGGCCGTAGCTTGCTCTGGGGAAGACCTGAGGATCGCGAGCGATTTCTCAGCGGCCTGTCTGCGGGTGAGCAGGACTGGTTACAGAGAGAGGGTCATCTGACTTCGCGTATTTCTGGGTGTTTCCTCCTCGACTCGCTGGCCAAAGACTGTCGTGAGTATCCGTGAGCGACTCGGAAAGTGCAAAGAACACGTCAGCACGAATACCTGCAACTCCGTCACGAGAAACGCCAGCGAGCTCATTCCTGTTTGTTGCAAAGTAGCTTATTGCAAGAACGACGCTGACTTGTTTGGTGAAAGTGCTGCGAACAAACCGTGTTTACGTAAATCGATACTGCGTACGGCGGTGACCAAAAGATAGCAAGTTAAAGTTGGAGTCAGGAGTGCCGCAACCAGTCAACTCAACCGTCACTCTATAGGGTTCATCACGGTTGACACCGAGTCTGGCAGCACCCATACATGATGATTTTTTTACCAGGCTCCCGGTCTCATGTCTTTGTGCTGGCTTTTCATAGGTCTGCACACCAACAAAATCCTCCAAGTGGTGATTTATGGTGCAAAATGAAGGTCAATGAGCCATTGGTCTGCGCAATGATTTGGCTAAATATGGACTGCGGATGCCAAAGTGGCCAGGGCTCATTACGATCGTGGCAACACCTCACGCCACGCCATACCACAAATAACGAACCATGCGTACTTTCCCGAGCCAAGTTTTTCCTCGGCAGAAAGACGCGCCAGACGCTGTTGCCAGTCCTGACTGCTCTGCCAGCGTCGAACGAGACTCGGCAAGGGTCACGGTTGTCAAAAAGTGTGTCGGATCACTCCGAACCTGCTACCCCGAGTCTCAATCGCACGGATGACAAGGTATGATGATACTGATAACATTTTACGTCACTTTTTTAAAAAAAAGACTTACACGATCAGAATATGACCCGTTTGTTTTGTTGTCGGCGAGGCCGTTAGGCCGAAAAAGTGCAGGTTCGAACGAGTGCTTTGCCACGCGCATCCGAGCCCGAAGTACTTCTCCACGATGGTTGACATCCTCCAGCTCGTTCTGTCCCTCGCAAGTTTCATCTTCCTCCAGTTCAGCCCGCCCCAGCCCTCAGAAACACATGGAAACAAATCCGTTGTCATCGTAGGAGCGGGCACTGCCGGCCTCGCGATGCTTCGCGCCCTCGTCGAGCTGAACGACAGCAATCTTGACATAGTCTTGTACGAGCGACGCGCAGACATCGGTGGCATATGGTCGGATTATTCTTTTTTCCCTTTTCATCTGGTCTCATTCGTACACCGGATCACAGGCTCCCAGACATGCAACCCGTGTACCCACCCGACCTGCCCGAGACACCATTATACCCCCTCCTCGGTACCAACAGACCTATCCCCTTGATGACCTTCCCAGGCATTCCTCATCCACGCGGAACTCCTCTCTTCCCAAGTCACGAATATGTCGAAAAATACCTTCGTAATTTCACCTCCAGATACAACCTCACGCCGTACATCTCATTCAACCACGAGGTCTTGTCTGCAGCCTGGGTCGGCTCGATCGAGCAGGGATACTGGAATGTGATTGTGACAGGTCAAAATGGGGACGAGAAGCACGAATCATTCGATCACCTGATCGTCGCCAGTGGGGGTAATCATTACCCACACGTCATTACGCTCCCAGGCCAGGACGCGTGGTTACATCAAGATAAAGGCACAAATGGCACGGGACGACGCGAAATCCTGCATTCGATATACTATCGCAAGCCACAACGATACGCAAATCAGACTATCGTTGTGGTCGGTTCTGGGACGAGTGCGCGGGACGTCGCTACGCAAGTGGCAATGTATGCGCACAAGGTAGCAATCATTGCCCCAGTCCGGCTTTCCGCTGACAGCACGGCCCCTAGGTCTACCATTCTGTACGCAGCCACGACTATCCAGCGACAGGTCCGGTCGAAGTCAAGCCCGGAGTTGCACACCTCACTTCGGATGCCGTTGTTTTCGACGACGGATCGAGCGCGTACGATGTGGATTCGATCGTGCTGGCGACAGGGTATGATCTACGGATTCCGTTCCTCGAAACCACCGGCGTCGTCCTCGCGAACCCCGATGCGGAGCACCGCGACGAGCACGCACTGACCACGAACAACCGGTACCTCTTC
>JBBPMV010000717.1:0-12378 GCA_038090495.1 Heimioporus retisporus | reverse complement strand
CAGGTTTGTCCTTCCGAGCCCAGCCGACGGGCCTGCTTTGATGACAAATTTTGATGACGTACTGTGTACGCAGACTACGCGGCACCAGCAAAATTGAGTCGGCGGGGTGCTGCCGGGTTGATCCACATATCTGCGTCGGCAAGCCAAAATTAACTAGGGATAGAGCCTTTCTGCCGTGGCCAAGAGATGCTACCATTGGCGTGGATACGAAAACATGCACTTGAGCTTCGAACTCGTCCACTTGTTACCCTTTTCGGCATCCACAACTCTCGCACGCACAGACGCACTATCATCCTTCAAACTTAGGTTTTTGTTGTTAAATATCGAGCATTTATGCGATAGTTTACAGCGTCCGTCTTCGGAAGTATGGCCAGGATTGACTCGAACTGCCTTGATCAATATTCAGTACTGTCGGCACAACATTCCGTTAATTCCTTTGTAGAGCATGCAACATATATCATACCGCGACGACGGACGGAGAGACATTAAGGTAACTGATTGTGGCTTCGGAATGGCACGTATGCCTTGCTATGTTGCGCCGTTCGCACAAAAGCCACTGGTCAAACTGAAAAAGCAGGCACGGGTCATGGGAATCACTACGGCACGTGTCCACGAGTTGTTGCTTGAATTGACGCCGGTGAATAAGAACCGAAAATGGGCAGTATCATTTCGCCGGGTTATACTTCGAAAAACAACCGTCACAGCCGTAAATTGAGTCTGCTACATCCTTTCCTCTTCCTCCAGTCCAGGACAGCGTCGATTTATTGCTGACCGTAACGCACCCGGTACGGCCGGGTCCCTGGGGGCATATCCCGTCTACTCGCAGGAAACACCACCCGCGTACCTCGATCACGGAGCATCACGGATCATCTCTAGGCACCTCCTGAATCATCGTAGTAACAGCCTCACTGCCGGTCCGTGTACTCGCCGTCGGCTGGGTATCACTATAACTTTCTTGTACAAGGTCGAGGTCGGTCGTGAACTCCACTTTTGAATCCGTCGGCTCGGCAATCATACGCATGTTTAGGATTACTCGAGGGGTCTGTTCGATCGACGTCAGTCAACGTGTGATCGGCATACCGGGATCACGCACGACGATTGACGGTGCCAACGCGAGCCATCTAGATCGATGAGTACATTGAAACCAAACCAGCAAGCTGTGGAATCCACCTGGACACGCACGGGAAAAACACGTTGATGGCGACACGATTCGACACAAAGTTGAAGATGCACATAAACAGGATGCCTGAGGAGGTTCAAGATTATCCAATCCGTGTAGGCGTCGGCGACTTACCGGCAACGACACCAAACACGACGATGCCATCCCGTATGACGGTGGTGACAATCCTACTGCGTCTAGAAGCTGGACGCCGGAAGACATTTCCACGATACGTCAGATAGAATAGAACGCTCTGTGAAGTCATCGTGCAGATCCCCAAGAACAAACCAGTTACCGGAGTTTGAAGTATGGTGCACTTGCCACCGACGACCGTGTGTGGGACCACAAGTACCTGAATCAGGACAAATGACGACACATCAAGAAATATGAAAACGAATGCAATAACGATGTATCGATACTGTTGCTGGTAGATTGCAAGGACTAGTGGTATCCTTTCGGTGACGCGTCGAACACAGCATCTCATCACACTTACCTCGAAGCAACAGGACCCCATCGAGGCTTAACAGCAAAAGCTGGAAACTGGCAGCTATGTAAATATAGTACCATTGGCAAATAGCCGCAGAGACGGGAGCATATTTGGCGATGACGCAATGCCAAATTTGCATACCACTAAAATCTAGATCAGCATACAAAAGCAACCTTCAAGGAGGGGAACAAGATGCACATTTGGTTTAATAATCCAACCCACCTCCCAAAGGAATATAACAACTTCACACGCAGCTTGCCTGGTCGCCTAGCCGAGGGGATATCAGTGCCGTGTCCCTCCCGGATGGGACGATGACTTGCGACCATATGTAAGTGATTTCGTCGTCTAGAGTGAGGATAACATCCCAACAGACCAACACCACAGCAACCACTTCAAAAGAGCACGTCCGTCAGTTGTGGAAAATGCAGTTTTCCCACCATTTTACCTGAAGAAAACGACGCGATTTGATACATGCCCAGGTCTGCTGGACCAGTGACCACCCATTCGTTTGTGCGGTCGCTCGACATGGCTTGTAGAATTCTATACCTTCGGGATATGTTCTCCGTTGACCCCTGTCGGCCGTTTGCAGAGCAGCGACGATCCCCCGAAATAGCTTCGAGGGAGAACTACAAGAGGCAAAAGGGAGAGGGCGGTGAACACCTCAATGAATGTTCCACTGTGCGTCATTTAACATCCCCTGACGTACCTCTAGGCACAAAAGAGCACATTCACGATTGCTTTGTCCCCCTTGACCACATGATCGCGGTCGCGATATGTGATCCTCGTTTGGGAATATACGGCGTTGTCACCACTCTGATTCAAGACCCTGGTTGCGGCCCGCGACCTCGGGGAAACCGTTTTATTTCGCATGCAGTAGCTTTCTGGTGCGTTTGTGATGGAGGAACAAACATCAGCCAGGTTCTACGACCGGTTTCTGTGGATGGAGAGTCGATGGCGCCAGTGCGGGAGTGCGTGCCATCCAGGGTATGTGGGTGCGCGGTACGCACGACTTTCTCATGGTGGCTATTTAAAGCGTAGTTCAGATCTAACCCTGTTGCGCCACAACCCCATCGAACAACGTGATTATATTATTACTGGATGCTAAATGCACTTTTTGGCAAAGGTTTGCTCCCAATACAACTCACATTTCAAATCGGCTTCCTGAAACATTTAGTAGGAGACGTATCTTTGTGTACGAGCCTTGACGCTACGTATGTAGTAGGTTCTGTAGGTGAAAGCGTTGAAACTGGTATACGATCTGTCATAGACAAGGGAATCATCGTGAATGGTATCATCGTTGCATATGTTTTTTTTTTTCATCGGACTGTGTCTGCTTCTGTCAACATGTTGCGCAGTGGAATGTTCTGTAGCGATACGCGGATCCGCATTCTGACAGTTCTCCAGCTGCAGCATCCCCCGTCGTCTAAACATGTTCTTCGAGCCAGTGGTTACAACATTTGTAATACGTCCCACCGCCTAGCATCCAGCAACCGTAAATCGGTCGTTAACATTTCCGATGAATGCTAGAAAGACGGTACACCTGAGGGTTCTGACTCCTGAGATAACACCCTGGAGAAACGTATGAAAATAACCATGCGCGATGCTCGCATGCCCACCCGAAGCTTTGAATAAGTAATTCGTACGCCTCCTATGCGACCGTTATTATATAACAGATAAGACCAGTTACGTGGCACACCGTGCTCGCTAGTAAGTATCTCAGATCCGGGCTAGGTATCCCTTTAAGACCAGGTTCAAGAGCTAGTGTGAAAGTCAGGGAAAATCTATCCGAGTTAGCAACCCCGATCACCGTAATATGCACCCTGGAGTGCTTGTGTCCCTGGTCCGATCCTCGACGGAACTTTGGGCGTGGGGGGGACTGCGTCCACACCACATATCAGCATTGAAGGAGTAAACGCAAGCGAGTATCGTACAGTGTTCTGTTGCGGTTCGAGCAGCGACGAATCAACTGAGTGGAAGAGCCAGGAAACACCAAAAAAGGCAAATATATATATAACTGTTCGCTCTAGTCATAACGTCTGCATCATTACGTTCCTGTTGGGTCAACTGGGCTCCTGCAACACACTTCATCCCGCCCCCAGACACCACCCCAACTCCGTCCCCTGGATCCATTCCCTAAGCTTCACCTCCCACTTGTCCGCAAACTCGTATCCAAGGCGCGGCAAGGCATGCATGAACGAGGCACCACTCGGGTCTGTCCGCCAATTCGTCCAACACCCCGGGCAGGTTCCCCCAGGACTATTTCTAGCTCATCTGTCCCGCGCAGACTTGACGTGCGAGCGTGGCGATCATCGAGACCAGGATGCGGGTTGACCGTGACCACCCTTGGGTGGCGAGGGCATCAACGGCATCATTAGTCCTGTCGTAAACGTACGAGAGCAAGAGGATCTTGCCCGTCGGGAACATATCCATCACCGACGGCCGGTATACGCTGTCGAACGAGCACGATTTGAGCTCGCAGACGCTACGACCATCAACGATCAGCAGCAGCAACCAGAAGGCTATGTTATGTCGTGCGTACACAAGCCACCGCTCACTCTGTACTGAAAGAGCAGGCATGAATCACTCGGTCTCATCAGGGACTGGTATATGTGCCACGTGCACGATCCATATGGCTCGCTCGTTGGAACAACACCAGTAGATGAAAACTGAAAAGGGATAGCATCACGTTTCGCCGGGTTATGCTTCGAAAACAACCATCAGTTACAATTAAGACTCTGTTGCACCTTTTCCTCTCCCTTCCAGCCCAGTACAGCTTGCTGACCGTAACACACCTAGCACGGCTGAGTCTCTAGAGGCACATGCCGTTCGTCCGCAGGCGACAGCGCCTATACCTATCGCGCACCCCAGTATATATCTCGATCATGGAACATCTCTAAGTACCTCCTGAATCACCGTGGCAGCAGCCCCACCGCCAGTCCGTTTACTTGCCGTCGGCTGAATATCACTACAAATTTCTTGCGCGAAATTGAGGTCGGTCGTGAGTTCTAATCCTGAATCCGTCGGCTCGGCGATCGTGCGCATGTTTAGGATCATCCGAGAGGTCTGTTTGACCGATGTCAGTCAACGTGTGATCAGTGTAACGAGACCACGCACGACGATGGACGGTGCCAACGCGAGCCATCTAGATCGATCGAGACAATAAATTCAAACCAGCAAGCTATGGAATCTGCCCGGATACGCACGGGAAAAACACGTTGATGACGATATCATTCAACACAAAGTTGAAGATGCACATAAACACCATGCCTGGCGGGAGGCTTGAGATTAGCCTATCCGTGTAGGTGTCGGGGACTTACCGGCGACGACGCCAAACACGATGATGCCATCTCGTATGACGACGGTGATGATGCCGCTGCGTCTAGAAGCTGAATGTCGGAGGACCTTTCCACGATACGTCAGACAGAATAAAACGCTCTGTGAAGTCATCGCGCCGATCCCCAAAAGTAATGTGATTTCCGGAGTTTGAAGCATCGTGCACTTGCCGTCGATGACCGTGTGTGAAACCACGAGCACCTGGAGCAGGACATATGACGACACGTCGAGAAATATGAAAACGAGTGCGATAGCGATGTATCGATACTGTTTCTGGTAGATAGCAAGGACTAGCGGTATCCTTTCGGTGACACGTCGAACACAGCATCTCATAATACTTACTTCGAAGCAACAGAACCGCATCGAGGCTTAACAGCAAAAGCTGCAAACCGGCGGCTATGTAAATATAGTACCATTGGCAAATTGCGGCAGAGACGGGAGCGTGTTTGGCGATGACGCAATGCCAAATTTGCATACCACTAAAATGTAGATCAGCATCCAAAAGTAATGTTCTAGGAGGGAAACGGGATGTACATTTGGTAGGACAATCCAAACCACCTTCCAAAGGAATATATCAGCTTCACATGCAGCTTGCCTGGTCGCCTAGCCGAGGGGATATCAGTGCCGTTTCCCTCCTGGATGGGTGCGACGATGACCTACGACCATATGTGGGTGATTTCGTCGTCTAGAGTGAGGATAACATCCCAACAGACCAACGCCATAGCAGCCACTTCAGAGGGACACGTTCATCAGCTGTGGAAAGTGCAGTTTTTCCACCACTGTACCTGAAGAAAACGACGCGGCTTGGTACATGTCCGGGTCTGCTGGACCAGTGACCATCCATTCATTTGCAAGGTCGCTCGACATGGCTTGTAGAATTCTACACCTTTGGGATTCGTCCTCCGTTGACCTCAGTTAGCCGTTTGCGGGACTGCGGCGATCCTTCGAAATAGCCTCGAAGAGAGAAACACGAGAGGCAAAAGGAAGGGGATCGTGATCGTCTTAATAAATGTTCCACCGTGCGTCAATCAACCTCCCTGACGTATCTCCAGGAACGAAAGTACAAACTCACAGTTGCTTTATCTCCCTTGACCACATGAACGCGGCCGCGATTTGTGATCCTCCTCTGAGAATATACGGCTTTGTCACCCCGGTTTAAGACCTCGGTTACGGGGAAACCCTTGTATTTCTAATGCATTTGTGATAGAGGGACGCGTATCAGCTGGGTTCTCCAACCGGTTCCGGTGGACGGGAGAGTCGATGGCACCAGTACGGGAGTGCGTCCCGCCTATGGAAAGCAGGGTTGAACCCAACACCGTTCCGTCGCGGTATTTAAGTTAGTTCGTACCAGCCCAGCGGGTCCAAGGTACGTGGGCGCACGGTATCACTACCTTTTCAAGCCAACCATTCAAAGCGTAGTCCAGAAACCATGTTGCGCCACAACAATAGCCTGGTCAGATTATCAGATTATCACAGGATATGCAATCCCTGAGAGCACTTTTTGCCAAGCATTTGCACTCAGAATAGCTCACCCTTTGAATCAGGCCCCTCGAACTTTTAATTGGAGACGCATTTTCTTGTACGAGGCTTGATTTCTCCTGGCCATCGCCCAAGGGTCACAGTTCCTGTCCCGCTACGCAAGTGGTGGTGGGTTCTGTGAGACGAAGGTGTTACATACTTGAAACGGATGTACGGTTTGTTATCGAAAGTGAATCATCGTATGTGGTGTCGTCATTGCATACTTGTCCGTCATCGGACCCGCGGCGTCTGCTTTGTTCTGCGCTAACATTGGTCGCGCAATGCAATATTCCGTGGCGATGTGCGGCCGATCAACCGCGTTCTGACAGGTTCCCCCTCAGCTGCCGCGTCCGCTGTCGTCTCGACACGTTCTCCGAGCCAGTGGTTTATAGTGTTAGCAATGCCGCGTCCACTGCCCGGCACCCCAGCGACCATAGACCGGCGCGCTAATCCTTCCGATGTACACGTTGGAAGACGTCACAATACAGAATCTGAGGGTTCTGAGATACTTGTCAGCAAGTGTGCCGAGTAAGCTGGTCTGATCAGTTATACAAATAACGTTCATGTATTACGAGGCGACGGATAACTTGTTCGAAACATTGGGTGGGCAGGCTAGCCCCGCGCGTGGTCGTTGCCATACTTTTTTTTTTTCCTGTATGTATAAGCAAACCAGGTTCGAGAGCCAGTGTGAAAAGCCAAGGAAAAATCTATCCGTGTTGGTACTGTAACCCTGATTCCGTAATATACACCCCGGATCCGGACTCTGCCTCGTCCCTGCTCAGTCCCTAAACGTTCGGTCGAGGCGCCACTCGGATCGGCCCGCCAGTTCGTCCAACACCTCCGGCAGGTTGCACCAATACTGCTTCCAGCTCGTCGCGCAGACTTGACATGCGGGCGTGGCGGTCGTCGAGACCAGGGTGCGGGTTTACCATCCTTGGGTGGTGAGGGCATCGACGACATAGTCCTATCGTAAAAATACGAGAGCAAGGGAAAGTATTCATCACCAACGACTGGTATACGCTGTCGAACGAGCGCGACTTGGCCTCGCAGACGCTACGACCGTCAATGAGCAGCAACAGCAACCAGAAGGCTATGTTGTGCTGTGCGTACACAAGTCACCGCTCACTCTGTGCTGAAAGAGCAAGCACGGATCACTCGGCCTCATCGGGGACGGGCATTTGTACCACAGGCACGATCTGTATGGCTCGCTCCTTGAAATGACACCAGTGGATAAAACAAAAAACTCAAGATGCGTAGCATCACGTTTCGCCACGTTATGCTTCGAAAACAACCATCACAGTTACAATGAAGACTCCGTTGCATCCTTTCCTCTTCCTTCCAGCCCAGTGCAGCTTGCTGGCCGTAACACACCCAATGTGGCCGAATCTCTAGAGGCACATGCCGTCCGTCCGCAGGCGACGGCGCCGTACCTATCCCACGCCCTAGTATATACCTCGATCATGGAGCATCTCTAGGCACCTCCTGAATCACCGTAGCAGCAGCTTCACTGCCAGTCCGTGTACTCGTCGTCGGCTGGGTATCAGTATAATTTTCTTGCGCGAGATTGAGGTCGCTCGTGAGTTCTACCTTCGAATCTACCTTCGAATCCGTCGGCCCGGCGATCATGCGCATGTTTAGGATCATCCGAGAGTTCTGTTTAACTGACGTCAATTACCATGTGGTCCTGTAACGAGATCACGCACGACGATGGACGGTGCCAATGCGAGCCATCTAGATCGATTGGGACAATAAATTCAGATCAGCAAGCTGCGGAATCCACGCGAACACGCACGGGAAAAACACGTTGATGACGATACGATTCAACACAAAGTTGAAGATGCACATAAACACCGTGCCTAGCGGGAGGCTCGAGATCAGCCTATCTGCGTAGGCGCCGGGGACTTACCAGCGACGACGCCAAACACGACGATGCCATCCCGTATGACGATGGTGATGATCTTGCTGCGTCTGGTGGCCGAATGCCGGAGGATCTTTCCACGACATGTCAGATAGAATAAAACGCTCTGTGAAGTCATCGCGCCGATTCCCAAAAGTAATGTGATTTCCGGAGTTTGAAGTACCGTGCACTTGCCGTCGACGATCGTGTGTGGGACCACAAGTGCCTGAATCAGGACAAATGACGACACGTCGAGAAATATGACAACGAATGCGATGGCGATGTATTGATATTGTTTCTGGTAGATTGCAAGGACTGGCGGTATCCTTTCGGTGACACGTCGAACACAGCGTCTCGTAATACTTACTTCGAAGCAACAGGACCCCATCGAGGCTTAACAGCAAAAGCTGCAAACCGGCGGCTAGATAAATATAGTACCATTGGCAAATTGCGGCAGAGACGGGAGCGTGTTTGGCGATGACGCAATGCCAAATTTGCATACCACTAAAATGTAGATCAGCATCCAAAAGTAATGTTCTAGGAGGGAAACGGGATGCACATTTGGTATGATAATCCAAACCACCTTCCAAAGGAATATATCAGCTTCACATGTAGCTTGCCTGGTCGCCTAGCCGAGGGGATATCAGTGCCGCGTCCCGCCTGGACGGGTGCGACGATGACCTACGACCATATGTGGGTGATTTCGTCGTCTAGGGTGAGGATAACATCCCAACAGACCAACGCCATAGCAGCCACTTTAGAGGAACACGCCCATCAGTCGTGGGAAGTGCAGTTTTTCCACCACTTTACCTGAAGAAAACGATGCGATTTGGTACATGTCCAGGTCTGCTGGACCGGTGACCATCCATTCATTTGCATGATTGTTCGCCATGGCTTGTAGAATTCTATACCTTCGGGATATGACCTCCGTTGACCTCAGTTAGCCGTTTGCGGAACTGCGGCGATCCTTCGAAACAACCTCGAGGGAGAACCACAAGAGGCAAAAGGGAGGGGGTCGTGATCGCCTTAATGAACGTTCCACCGTGCGTCAATCAGTCTCCCCTGACGTATCTCCAGGGACGGAAGCACAGACTCGCGGTTGCTTTGTCGCCCTTGGCCACATGAATGCGGCCGCGGTATGTGATCCTCCTCTGAGAATATACGGCTTTATCACCCCTGGTTGCGGGAAACCGTTGTATTTCTAACGGGTTTATGATGGAGGGACGCGTATTAGCCAGGTTCTCCAACCGGTTCCGGTGGATGGGAGAGTCGATGACGCCAGTACGAGAGTGCGTGCCGCCTATGGGAAAGAAGGGTTGAACCCAACACTGTTCCGTCGCGGTACTAGGTTAGTTCGTACCAGCCTAGCGGGCCCAGGGTGCGTGGGCCCACGGCATCACCACCTTCTCAAGCTAGCCGTTCAGAGCGTCGTCCAGAAACCATGTTGCGCCACAACCCCATCAAATAGCCTGATCAGATTATCAGATTATCACAGGATATGCAGTCCCTGAGTGCACTTTGTTGCTAACCATTCGCACTCGATACAATCACCCTTCGAATCAGGTTCCTAATGATCTTTAACTGGAAACATATCTGATTGTGCGAGGCTTGATTTCTCATGAGAATCGTCCAAGAGTCATAGTTCCCCGAAAATTTGGCAGTGTAAAATCATAAGCAATTCCCGTTACGTAAGTGGTCGTGGGGGCGATACCCGAAACGGGCATACGACTTGTTATCGAAGGTGAATCAGTGTAAACGGCGTCATCGTTGCATACTTACTTGTTCGCCATCGGACCTGTGGTGCCCTGTTCTGTTCCAATAGCGGTGTGCGACGGTTCCCCCGTGCTGACAGGTTCCCCCCCCCGCCTCCAGCTGCCGCCGCGTACGCTATTGTCTCGACGTTGTTCCTCCGAGCCAGCGGTTACAGCAGTGTTCACAACATCGTGTCCACCCGCCCGGGCGCTCCAACGACCGTACTAGATCTGCCGTCAACCTTTCTTATCGATTGTATGTTGAACGTTCACGTACGAGGCGTACCTTCGAATAACTCGTTCGTGACACTTTGAGGTGGCGGGGGTTGAGTATGCTAGCCTCGCGCGTGATTGTTGTCATACCTTTTTTTTTTTTTGTTACCAGGGTGTAATACCGCAGATCCGGGTTAGGTACTGCCACGCACACGTATGAGCGCATCAGGTTCGAGGGTCAGTGTGAAAAAGCCAAGGAAAAAAAAAAAACTATCTGGGTGTTGTAATCCTGATTTCGTCATGCGCACCCCGGAGGGAGCCTCTGGCCCTGATCTGACCCTCGCGAGGGGAAATCTAGACATGTGGAGGTGGAGGGGGGGCTGCATCCTCAAAAAACTTTGCACCATACACTTGAACTTCGAGGCAAATACCGTACAGAACGTGTTTCTGTAGCCCGAACAGCGACGAAACCAAGTCAAAAGAGCAAGGAAAAGCAGAGAAATATATATATAACCGTTCACTCTAATGGTCATGTCGCCCGTATCATAAACGCCTTCCCCCCATTGTTCGAGAATCCCAAACCTCACGCGACGCACGTCATCCCCCCGCCCGACACCATCGCGATCGTCGCGCCCAGACACCACCCCAACTCGGTCCCCCGGATCTTTTTCCCGAGCTCCACGTGCCGCGCGTCCGCAAACTCGTACCCGAGGCCCAGCAGCGCGTGCATGAACGTCAGGTCGAGGCACCACTCGGGTCGGTCCGCCAGCTCGTCCAGCACCTCGGGCTGGTTGCCCCAGTACTGCTTCCAGACCGTCGGTCCCGCGCAGACTTGGCGCGCGAGCGTGGCGACCGTCGAGACCAGGATGCGGGGCTGGCCTTCCTCGAGCGGTGCGGGTATCAATGGCATGATCCGATCGTAAAAGTATGAGAGCAAGAGGATCTTGCCCGTCGGGAACGTGTCCATCAGCGAGGGTTGGTATACGCCGTTGAACGAGCACGGTTTGACCTCGCAGACGCTACGACAACCGTCAGCAATGGCAACCAGAAAAGTAAACCGAGACGTACGCATCCTTGGCCATCACCAGCTCCAAAATCCGGTTGCACGCCTCGAAATTCCCAACGTCCTCCCCAGTCATCATCACTCTGACGCTGCCCACGTCTCCAAGAGGTACGTCCACCTCTTTGGACGTCCCCTGGGCGAGACACGGGTTTGCCACCCACGACAACCCACCTGGCCCGCTCACCCGCGTCTTCCGCATCCTGTCCATGAACTCCACCAACCGGTGCACGCTCCCCCGCGCGCTCTTCAACCCATACCCCAAGTACGAGTGCTGATACAGCACTCTCTCTTGTCCGCCAAACGCCAGCTCGTACCTGTGGTCTCCTTCCTTGAGCACCTCCTCCTCCCTTCCCATCACGCCGCTTCCCGTCTCGGGCTCAAACACGATCTGCGTCGACCCACCGCCCAAGTCGAGCACCGCATACGTCGGCACATGCTCCCCGACCGTACGCGCACGCGCACCCACGTCCGCTTCCGTACCGACCTCCACTTCCGCGCTCACAGCGCCCGCACCCGCCTGAATCGCGCCCATCAGATAGTTCACCGTGATCCACGCATACACGCCCTCGTCCTTGCCATCCATGATCACCACCCCGCCCGTCGCCGGCACCGCAAACGGATACTGCGCCCTCAACCGCGCCTCCACCGCCTCCAAGATCGCCTCGCTCTTCCTCGCCCCGAGCAGCCGTAGCCCCGCGGTCGCCTTGACCGCCGCCGGCGTGCACGCCTGCAGCGTCGGCGGCACGACCCGCACCGCTTCGTCCAGCAGCACGTCCAGGCTCGCCGCCGCGTCGGACGGGGTGACGTAGCCCGGGTCGGACAGCCCCGGCTGCATCATCTTGAACACCTCGTATTCGTACGCGGGCGACGCGCCACAGTGGTTGAACTTGTAGATGTGGATGCGGGAGCCGGTCGACCCGGCGTCGATCATGAGGGCGTATTGGACGAGTGGGAGGT
>JBBPMV010000716.1:0-12391 GCA_038090495.1 Heimioporus retisporus | reverse complement strand
CCTCGTCGTCCTTGTCGAGCTCGAGCGCCTCCTGGAGGAGCTTCCGCCGCTTGACCGCCTCCTCGTCTTCCGGCGGTGCGGCGATCGCGGGCACCGTGACGGCTCCCCCCTCGGCCTTGCGCTTCTTGTTCCGGGCCTCTGTTTCTGCTACGAGGAGGTCAGCGCGGAGGTCGCGGCGTGCGACGTCGCCGACGGAGGTCTGGCCTGGCTGGCTGGTGTGTGTGTGTCAGGCGGTGCGTGGGGTGCGGAAGAAGAGGACGGACCGGAATTTGAGCTTGGTGTGGGCGGCCATGTCGCGCACGGAGAACTGGCGGGAGCCGCCCTTGACGTCGCGGGCCTGTGCGGGGTCCCATGTCGGTCTGTGGGCTGTAGACATTGTATTACCGTAGTGGTGGTGGTAGTGGTGGTAGTGGTAGCAGTACTAGTACTAATACTAACTTATGCTAATGGAACTACAATACATAAGTATACGAGTTTCGCACGGACACGTCGACCATCATGGCCAAGTACCACTATGACGAGGCCGGCAACATGGCCAGCTACTTTGTGATATCCGTGCTCGCCATCATACTCGTCCCGCTCACCGTGTCCACCACCGCACGCCTCACAGCCAGTACGTCGTCCGCGCCGTCCAGCCACGCGGGTGCGTTGCTCACCACGACCTGCAGAACGGCCCGAAGAACGCGTCCAGGGATGCCAGTGCTCGTCCTGTCTCGACCGCAGACGACGCGTTCTCGCTGCCAGCAAGCCCTCGCTGTTCAGCCCCAAGTTCACCAAGCGGTGCGTTCGCTCGTTTTGCCGTCGCGCGCCGTAAAGTCATTTTTCTCCCCACAGTTCGCTCGTGCTCGTCCTCGGCTGGGCCGCGCTGGTCTACCTCGTCACTCGTGTGCGCAACGTCGAGTCCAACGACAAGGTCTACAACCCGTACGACATCTTGGGCATCTCTCCCGTACGTGCGCATCCTACCACCCGGCAGTACGCCGCTCATGCCACGTTTTTAGGGCGCTACGGAAAAAGAAATCAAATCCCTTTTCAAAAAGCTGTCCAAGATCTAGTACGTGGCGTGTTCCGGGTCGCTGCCGTGTCTGACGCGCAGCCCAGTCATCCCGACAAGGTCCGGGCGACCGTCAACGAGACCGTCGAGGAAATTCAAAACCGCTTCGTAGACATCACAAAGGCATACAAATCGTGAGCACGTCGTGTTCGCTGCTTTCATCCATCTCAACACGCATGTAGTCTGACAGACGAAGAAATACGTCGCAACTACGAGCTGTACGGCCATCCAGACGGAAAACAAGAGGTGTCCATGGGCATCGCGCTCCCTTCCTGGATCGTCGAGGGCAAGAACACCATCTGGGTTCTTGGTCTGTACGCTGTCCTCATTGGCGGTCTTCTCCCTGGTATGGTCGGTCGCTGGTGGTTTGGGAGCAGGGGAAAGACCAAGGACGGTATCGAGGCGAGAACCGCCGAGGGTTTCTGGAAGGGTATCGATGAAACGAGCGAGATTCGCGACGTTTTCAAGGTCTTTAGCAGCGCATTCAAGTACGAGTGGCAAACCAAGAGCACGGCCGATTTGAGCGCGACGGAGGACAAGATCGAAAAGAGAATGGGTGACGAATGGAAGAAGACCCTCAAGGCCGTTGGTGGTGAAGACGACGTCAACGTGCGACGCGCACTGACATTGCTTTATGCCCACCTTTGGCGGTTGAGTGTGGACGAAGACCCAGGTGGATTTGTTGGCTGCGTTTGCGATATGGAGCTGACATACAGGATCCAGAACAACGGACGTTGCTCCTTCAAGCACCCACGATGTTGAATGCGTTCTTGGCTCTCGCGTCTGCTCGGAGTTGGCTTGCACCCACTCTTGGCGTTATGCGTCTGCATGCACACATCGTACAGGCATTTGTGCCCGGCGAACCTGTTCCCATACAAGCCCAGCTACCTGGCTATGACACCGCCGCGCCCAGCCCTGGCAGCCAAAACCTGGCCTCGTTTGTGCGTGACTTGAAGGAGAACGGGGATGCATGCGCGGGGAACGCGGCCAAGGCACTGGGAAGCTGGGCAACACTTGACGTGGTAGACATTGGATTCAAAGGTGTGTACGACTTTTTGGCCATCTACTCACAGCAAACACCTTGTGCTAGTGATTGGCGAACGACTGGTGACGCCGTCGTCGATCGTGTTTTTGCTGGTGAAGCTGCGTGTCAAGGAACCCGGAACGACGGTGCCGTCACCGGTGCAGGATGCCAAGACCGCGAAAAGGAATGACGAGATCGACGAAAAGTTTTTGAATACCCGAGGGGATGCGGAGGAAGTGGAAGGGAACGAGACGGGGTATGCACATGCGCCTTGTTGGCCAGGAGTGAGTGGACAGGCGAAATATGGGACGGGTGACTGAGCGAGTTGCAGCTTCGCAAGCCAGGTTGGTGGCTCGTTCTCGCAGACGACAAATTGAACCGCCTCGTCGTGCCGCCAATCAAGATTACGGACGTGCCCCGTTCTGACGCGACCAAGGCGCGGAATTACCGGTGCTACAAGCTTCAGTTCCAGGCGCCGGCGAACACGGGGCTGTTTACGTGGAAAGTATACCTTGTGAGCGATACCTTTGTGGGGGAGGAGACGTGTCGACCGATCTCGGTGGGTGTGTTTGGTGCGGCGCGGCGCGGTGCTGACGAGGACACAGCTCAAGATCGAGGACGTGTCTACGCTCGAGCAGATGCCCGAAGACGAGATCTCGGATCCGGAGGAGGACTCGCTGGCGGGGCAGATGGCTGCGATGCGCGGCGGTGCAGTGAAGCACGCCGTGGTGAGCGACGACGAGGACGACGAGAGCGGGACGGACGACGAGGCGGACGGCGACGACGACGAGAGCAGCAGCGACAGCGACTAGTATTTAAGTGGTAGTTACATTAGTCTAGTTTGGTAATTCGACGCTTGTCTTTATCATGCCACCAAGCGCGGGCAAGTTCAACTGGGTAGCTGCAAAGGCAGCCAAGGCCGCTGGTCCACGCGCGCCGGGGTCCAAGACGGTGCCAGAGCCAAAGTCGGCGGATTGTCTGGCGGGATTGTCGTTCGTGTTCACCGGCGAGCTCGCCTCCTTTTCGCGCGACGAGGCCGTCGACCTCGCCAAACGCTACGGCGGGTGCGTGCTCGACGTGCTCCATGGAACCGCCGCACCGTGCTCATCCACAGACAAGCCGCGTCACCCTCCAGCCCTCCTCAAAGACCTCGTACGTCGTCCTCGGCGACAACGCCGGCCCGTCCAAGCTCAACGCCATCCGGAAGCACGGCCTGACGACGCTCTCCGAGGACGACTTTCTCGCCCTCATCGGCTCGCGCGTGGGGCCCGGCGGTCCGGGCGGTGCCCCCCTCGACGACAAGACGCGCAAGAAGATGGACCGGGAGGCCGAGGCTGTCAGGGCCGCCGCGAAGGAGATGGAGATGCGCGAGCGCGAGGCGGCCAAGGAGGCCAAGGGCAAGGGCAAAGACGGGGCTCTCGGGTGCGTCTACTGTTTTGTCTGTTCTGCATCTCCCGTCGACCGACGGCGCGCGCAGGGCGGAGCTCTGGACGACGCGGTACGCGCCACGGACGGCCAAGGAGGTCTGCGGGAACAAGGGGCAGGTCGAGAAGCTGCAGCAGTGGCTGCGCGAGTGGTGCGTGCCGTGCCCGTTGTGTGTGGCGGGGACGTGCTGAAAACGGTGGGGGGGAGGACAGGCCGTCGAGCTTGAAATCGGGCTTCAACAAGCCGGGCAAGAATGGGATGAACATCTTTCGCGCCGTCTTGATCTCGGGGCCGCCGGGTATTGGAAAGACGACGAGCGCGCACTTGTGTGCGAAGCTCGAGGGGTTCACCCCCATCGAGTTCAACGCGAGCGACGTGCGGAGCAAAAAGCTTGTCGAGGTGTGTCAGTGTGGTTCCGTCGGTGCGCGTGGCTGATCTGCCGCGTCCTAGGGCGGCATAAGCATCAACAATCGTTCCTTGAACGGCTGGTTGGGTGGCGAAGAGGTGCGGGCACCTCCAAGTGTGTGCGCTGCAGACTGACGTGCCGTGCGGTAGGCGACGAACGCGCTCGGTATCGCGCTCACGGACAGATCCTGTCTCATCATGGACGAGGTCGACGGCATGTCTGCTGGCGATCGGGGCGGCGTTGGTGCGCTGAACGCGCTGATCAAAAAGACGAGGGTGCGTGTGTGGTGGGGCGCGGGGCGTGCTTGTGCTCACCGTGGCGCAGATTCCGATTATTTGCATCGCCAACGATTCCGGCGCGCAAAAGTTGAAGCCACTCCGGGGCAACACGTTCAACATGCCGTTCAGGAGGTCGGTCGGTCACAACGTCTTTGTTGCTGTTCGTTCACGGTTGACAGACCCGAGGCGAACGCGATCCGGTCGCGCATCATGAGCATTCTATTCAAGTAGGTTTTCTCGTGTCGAGCGAGGTGCACACGACTGACGCGCGTAGGGAAAAGATGAAGATTCCTGCCAACGTCGTCGATCAGCTCATTGCGGGCGCACAATCGGACATTCGACAGGTGTTGAACATGTTGTCGACGTGGCGGCTGTCGAGCGATACGATGTCGTTTGACGAGGGCAAGGAACTGTCCGTCTTTGCCACGCTTTCTCGCGCCGCGCGCTAAAGGGCACGTTTATAGCGCCAAGATGAACGAAAAGACGACGATTCTGACGCCGTTTGACGTGACGAGCAAGATGTTGGGACCGTACATGTTTTCCCGGACCGCGAGAGAGACGCTTGGGGACAAGATTGAAATGTACTTTCACGATCACTCGTTCGTACCGCTGTTTATCCAGGTGGGTTATCGATGTTTTGTTCAATGGAACTTACTGGACACATCGAGGACAGGAAAACTATCTCAAGACAGAGCCGGCAAAGGCGCGCGATTTGAGTGGTACATCCAAATCGCTCAAGCATCTCCAGCTGATGGATAAGGCTGCATCGTCGATATCAGATGCAGATCTCGTGGATGCACTCATACATGGGTTCGTCTTGTGCTTGTGGTACGAGTGTAAGCTGATCATCCGTCCGTAGACCGGAACAACACTGGACGTTGATGCCCCTGCATGCGGTGTGTTCGACCGTCCGGCCTGCTTCTTTTGTGTACGGTGGTGGGATGGGATACGGTGGTGCCAACGGGATGTCCTTTCCCCAGTATGTCCTCGTCAGCGTATTGTTTTCTTTTTTTGTTCATGTCATACTCGAAGGTGGCTCGGTCAAAACTCGAAACAGAACAAGCTTGGGCGCCAGTTGGCCGAGGTGCAGATCCATATGCGTCTCAAAGTCTCGGGCGACAAGACCGAGGTTCGGCAGTCGTATTTGCCTGCACTATTCCCGCATCTGGTCAAGCCGCTTGTTGAGCATGGCTCGGTAAGTGCTGTTATCTTCGCGTCGTGTTCGCAGCTTATCATCACGCAGTCGGCGGTGGACGAGATGATCGAGTGCATGGACACGTACTATCTCTCGCGCGAGGACTGGGATACGATCGTCGAGCTAGGGGTGGATGATCACAAGGACGAGTTGGTGCTCAAAAAGATTTCGGCGTCGACCAAGACGGCGTTTACCAAGAGGTGCGTTGTTGTGTCATGCACGTGCTTGCGCTGACGCGACTTGTAGGTACAATGCGAGTGAACACCCGATCGCGTTTTACAAGGCGGTCGACTTGGGAAAGATGCCAAAGAAATTGGCTGGCGGAGGTATGCCGGATCTCGAAGAAGCGTTTGACGTGCGTTTTTTTTGGTGGTGGTGGTTGGAACGACTGCTGACGACGCACACAGGTGGACGACGATGTGGGGGAGTCGGACGACGAGAATAAAAAGGAGCCGGACGATATTAGCAAGGACAAGTTGATTTCGATGGCCAAGGGGGATAAAAAGGCCAAGGCGCCGGCCAAGACGAGCAGGACGGCGTCGGTGTTGATGTCGTCGTCGAGCAAGAAGGGCAAGCCCAAGCGGTAACTCGTCTACTAGGGGGTGGTCGGGGTCCTACTAGGAATAGCATCGAGTCACTAAATCTAATGTGATTACTATAATAATCTGGTTTATGCTCGCCGCACGTCCGCTGTTCCGGACCTGCCTTTATCGATCGCCCGTGTTCGTTCGCCGTACACTGGCCATGTCCACCGCTGAGTCGCTCGCCGCAGAGATCGCGCAACAGACCGCGCTCGTCAACGAGCTCAGACTACAACACAATGACCCCGCCGCGCTCGACGCTGCAAAGAAGAAGCTTAGCGAGCTCAAGCAGACCCTCGGAACGACCAAAGCGGACAGGACGGATGGCAAGAAAAAGGAGCGACTGTTGCTCAAGACCGCCAAGGTGCGTTCGTGCGCTGCCCCGTCCGATCCCACCACACCGAGCTTTCTTTTTTTTTTTCGCCTGTCAGGGCACCCGGGATTACGGTCCTGCCGAGATGTTCTGCCGCGAGCACATCGAGCGCATCGTCAAGGACGTCTTTTCGTCGTACGGCGGGAGCTGTCTCGACACGCCCGTGTTCGAGCGCAAGGACGTGCTGACGGACAAGTACGGCGAGGACGCGAAGCTGATATTCGACCTCACGGACCAGGGGGGGGAGCAGCTCGCGCTGCGGTACGACCACACGGTGCCGCTGGCGCGGTACGTCGCCATGTCGGGCGCGACGGTGCAGGGGAAGCTGTGGCAGGTGGGCAAGGTGTACCGGAGGGACAACCCGGTGATGTCCAAGGGGCGGATGCGGGAGTTTATGCAGGCGGTGCGTTTGTTCGCGCGGTCGTCGGTCGCGCGCGTGTCTTTTTTTTTTTTCTTTTTTTTTTGAACGGTTGGCGTCTCCCATTCAGGATTTGGACATCGTGGGCGTGTGGGATCCGATGATCCCGGATGCGGAGATCGTCAGTCTGTTGTGCACGATATTGACACGGCTGAACGTGGGCGCGTTTACGGTCAAGGTGCGGCATTGGTGGTGATGTGGGTCTTTTGATGATGACACGCTGACGTGTGTGCCAGATCAACCATCGAAAGATATTGGACGGTATTTTCGAGACGTGCGGGGTACCCCCGGAAAAGATACGCACGATCTCGTCTGCCGTGGACAAGCTTGACAAGGCGCGTACATGCGCGTGTTCGGCCGCGTCGCGCTTCTCATCTCTCGATCGCTAGCTCCCTTGGGAGGACGTCAAGAAGGAAATGACAGATGAAAAGGGCCTCAGCGCCGAAGTTGCAGACAGGATCGGGGCGTATGTCAAACTCAAAGGTCGATCGCGTCGTGTCTGTTCGACCGCTGGATTGACGACGACCAACAGGCGGACCGTCGCTACTCGACCAGCTCAAGGCCGATGAATCACTCATGTCCAATCCCAGCGCCAAGGACGGTATCCTTGACATGGAACTCCTCTTTACGCTGCTCGGTGCGTACAACGTCCTCGACAAGGTACGCGCCTCTTTTTACATGTCTTGCCCGTGCTCACGCGCGAGTGCAGATCTCATTCGACATGTCCTTGGCACGCGGTCTCGACTATTACACGGGCATCATCTACGAGGCGATCGTGGCGGCCTCTGCGCCTCCCAGTTTCACTCCCACAGAACCATCACCATCACCCGCAGCATCGAAAAAAAAGGCCAAGAAAAAGTCGGAAGATGAGGACGAGGAGGTGGATGAGTCCCAGGTTGGAATTGGCTCCATCGCCGCGGGCGGTCGGTACGACAACCTGGTGGGATCGTTTACGGCCGCGGCTGCAGGGGAGGGCAAGAAAGGGGCCACGTGTCCGTGTATCGGTGTCAGCATCGGGCTCGATCGGATATTCGCCCTGATATGGCCCACGTGGGCCGACAAGGGCATGCGGAGCAAGGAGACGATGGCGTACGTGATCGCGGTTGGCGATGGGTTGCTTGAAGAGCGGATCAGGCTCGTGCAAGAGTTGCGCGAGGCTGGGATCAAGGTGCGTGAACGATGATGGTCATTGCTTTTTGCGGATGCTCCACGAATGGGCAGACCGATTTTTTGGCCAAGCGGAAACCGAAACTACCAGTGCAGTTTGCGGCGGCTGAAAAGGACGAGGTGCCGTTTGACATTTTGCTGGGGGGCGACGAGCTCAGGCAGGGTCTGGTCGTCGTCAAGGAGCAGCGATGGGAGTTTGTGGAGGGGAAAAAGGCCAAGGTGCAAGCGACGGACCAGGGGACCAAGGTGAAGCGCGAGGAGCTCGTCGAGTGGATCAAGCAGACGCCGACCTATCTGAGTTGGTCGAGCGGTAGACTCATTTAATTAGACGTAGATCGAAAATACACCAACTTGCTTACCTAAAGTGGAAGGCTTAGTCAGCATCAATTCGGTGTGTCACGGGTCACGTCACGTCCGGAAATTGCCGAGGCTGCGCCGAATTGCATGTTTCCAGCGAGAGGGCAGAGATGAGTTCACCAGGCCATCGAAAAATGCAACACGTCTTGGCTTGGAACTTCCACCATCTGCACGAAAACACCCTCGGAAGGCAGCACGCCCCTTTCGTATTTTTCTCTGAATTTTCTGCGAGCATGACACCATCCACGGGCAAACACGCATCCATCCGTCTGGCGAGGAATCGGCCGGTGGTGCATGTCCCGGCGAGGGGCAGAACGAGACGGTGTTTTGTTGGCGGGGTGGCCCAGGGAAGCGGGGCAAGGTTGGAGGAGCAAGCGGGGAGTGGCGTTAGAACCAAACAAGGATAAACAACGGCACTGCCACTCCGCAAACAATGGTGGCGACTCTGGAATTGACCTGCGAGTTTCTAGCAACGCAAGTCCGGGCTCGACTCCAACCTGGAGTCTCCTCAAGAGCGTCTGACGATAAAGCTACCCCCGATGACGACCGGAAATGCTCCTCTACGTCGCTCTGGTCGCAACCGGACGGGCTCCATCCCTACCAACGCCAGCCCTGCCTCCACCTCAGAGTACCACGAAAGCGAGCGCTCAGTGATCGACGACAATCCTTCTCTGCCGGAACAAGAGTATGAAATCAAGCAGCCGCAGTGGGGTCGTTCCCAGAGGGGTCGCAAGGTCAGGAAAAACAACTACAAGGAGTCGGGCAGCGAGGACGATGTGCTCGGCGCACTCGCCCACCCCGAGGATCTTCCCCTCAACGGAAAACCGGACTCTGAGATGAACGACGAGGAAGACGACGATGACGAACAACCCAGGCGGTCTCTCCGCTCCCGCAATTCGCGCCTCATCCGTCCGTCGACCCGCTTCACCCCCACCGCTACAGACCCACCGGCGCGTATGACCCGAGCCAGAAGTCGCGCCATTGCCAAGAGCGATGAAGGTTATATTGCAGATTCCACCGAAGAGTCGGACGCGGACGGCTCCCTCGAGGACGCCCCCCATACTTCATCGGACTTGGATGTAGATGCTGATGCGGAGGGCGAGCCTGACTTCGACGCCGAGGGCGAACCCGACCTCGAAATCCAAGACGATGGTAAACCGTACGCCCTCAGACAGAGGGCCAAAATCAACTACGCCATTCCTCCGCCCATTGAGGAGGCGAAGCCGCCACCAAAGAGCAAATCCGCCCATCGCGGTGGCGGACGCGCGAAACGCGGGCCGGGATGGAGTGCCACTGGAGCCGAGCTGGGCAGGTGGATGGGCTTACCGGCTGATGATTCTGTGCGTCACCCGACGCCCTGCGCTGCTAATGTTCACATGGTGCTAGGACTCGGATATCCCCACCCGCACACCTAGGAAGGCCTTCGGAGTTACTGGCGGCTTGATGGGTGCGGGTGCTGTCGGCGCCGGTGGTGCCGGTATGCTGTCTGGGGATTTGGCTGCGGTCGCAGGGACACCCTCTAACCTTGGCAAGATCGGTGATGCAGGTTGGTTCTTTTTTTGTTAGTCCGGTATCCTTTGACTAATTGAGCACTAGCTCTCGCTGATGCGGATCCGCTCGGAGTCAATCAAAACGTAACGTTTGATGAAGTCGGTGGTCTGGATCAACGTAAGTGCACTCGTATAGGAGGATCCTAGTGGACTTGCTGCTGAAATGTCATGAAATAGATATTCACTCGCTCAGGGAAATGACCATCCTGCCACTGCTCTATCCTGAAGTGTTTCAGCGCTTCAACCTTACTCCTCCTCGTGGAGTCTTGTTTCACGGCCCTCCGGGCACGGGAAAAACTCTACTTGCGCGCGCACTAGCAGCTAGTTGTCGTGCGAATGGCAAGGGCATCTGTACGTCCCGCTTGCGCTCATCTTCATTCACGTAAACCAACCTTTATCCGGTCAACTAGCTTTCTTCATGCGAAAGGGTGCAGATTGTCTTTCAAAATGGGTCGGCGAGGCCGAACGCCAGCTCCGGTTACTGTTCGAGGAGGCCCGTAACTGTCAGCCCAGCATCATCTTCTTTGACGAAATTGACGGCCTCGCTCCCGTTCGATCATCCAAACAAGACCAGATTCATGCTTCTATTGTATCCACTCTCTTGGCATTGATGGATGGCATGGATGGTAGGGGTCAGGTGATCGTCATCGGCGCAACGAATCGACCGGATGCCATTGACCCGGCTCTGAGAAGACCAGGACGATTCGACCGGGAGTTCTATTTTCCCCTGCCTTCCCTCGACGCAAGGGAGAAAATTCTTGGGATCATGACCAAGAATTGGGAGGGGTGGACTGGTGACCAGGCTAAAGTGAATATACAAGGACTAGCCAAGCTCACCAAAGGATACGGGGGTGCCGATCTGAGGGTGAGTGGAGGCATGGCGTGCACTTGGACTGCTGACATATTTGTGGCTTCTTCTGCTGGTCCCTTAGGCGTTGTGTACGGAGGCGGCTCTGAATGCTATACAGAGGCGATATCCTCAAATTTATCAATCCAACGATCGTCTATTGCTGAGACCTGAAACGATCGGTGTCACGCTTCGCGATTTTATGATATCCGTGAAGAGTATGCATTCCTTTGTGTGGTGTCTCATTATCTGACGACTCTTTTTGTTAGAGCTTGTGCCTTCGTCTGCGCGGTCATCTGCGTCGGCAGCTTCACCGCTTCCTAGTCAACTGGAGTCACTGTTGGGCGATACCCTGCGGAAGGTCAAGGAGGCTGTTAATAAGGTGATGCCGTCGAGTAAGACGCGGACAGCACTGGAGGAAGCTCAATGGGAGGATGACAGCGAGGAAAGTGCACTTGAACGGGAGATGATGATGCAATGTAAGATTAAACTCCAGATTTTTGGTATATATTATTCTGATAGAATGGCGCAGCGATGGAAACTCTTCGAGTGTACCGTCCACGGCTCGTGGTACACGGTCAGCCGGGGATGGGCCAAGGCTATATTGGTGCGGCTGCATTACATCATCTCGAAGGCTATCATGTTCAAAGTTTGGATCTCGGAACACTGATGAGTGACTCATCAAGGGTGAGTAAGAGACAGATGTTATACGAATGCCGTCCTAACGGAGCTTGCGCACTAGACCGTCGAGGCGGCGATTGTGCAGTTATTCGTCGAGGCTAAGAGACACCAGCCCTCTGTGATCTACGTCCCATCCCTTCTCAGTTGGTGTGCTGCGGTTCACGATGTGGCACGCACGACCGTCCGTGCGATGCTCGACTCGCTGGATCCGACAGATCCTGTGCTACTTCTAGCTATAGTCGACGGGTCTTTCTCGTCCCTCCCTCACGACGTCCGTTCTTGGTTTGGACTTTTACGGGACAATCGTTTCCCTCTTTCCGCTCCGAGCATTGAACAGCGCGAAACTTTCTTTGCTAGCATCATCGCGGATATTCGGCGTCCTCCGAATCAGTTCGCAGATGGCATGAAACGGAAGCGTAGAGTCCTTGAGGAACTCCCGCTTGCCCCACCACCTGAGCCAAGACAACTTACGGTCGCTGAGCTGGTTGTCCAGGAGGAAAACGATCAAAAGGTCATCACCCTGCTGAAGTATCGCCTCGGACCTATTCTCACGGAACTAAAACGCAAGTTCAAGAGATTCACAAAGAGGGCGACTGTGAATACGATTTCTTTGAGCGATAGCATTCATTTTGTCTGACGAAAAAAATTCTTCTAGGAGGAATACGACTTTCAATTATCAGCTCCCGCTCCTGGGGTCGTGGAAGTGGAAATAGTTGCTACCGAGGTCACTATCGAGGAAGAACGCACGGTTGTGGAGATAGTGGAGGGTGTCCCTTCCCCTTCCCGAGAAGCGCAACCTGAAATGATCAATGGTACGCACGTCGAAAATCAAGCGCACGCCGAGCCACCGGCCCCGCAACCGCAAGCCCAAGCCCAAACTCAAGTCCAGGACCAACTTCCAAGTCTGCCTCAACTACCACCCCTGTACGATATGGACCTCGAACGCATGCACATGGACCTCTACAAGGGTAAATATCTGACCCCGCTGGACTTCCTTGACGACATACATAAGATCGTACACAATGCTGCCACGCG
>JBBPMV010000714.1:0-12434 GCA_038090495.1 Heimioporus retisporus | reverse complement strand
CCCAAAGAACTGCCCCGCCATCAACGAGAAATGCGAATCTGGTGATCGTGCGGCAATGCTCCTGTGTCGCACCATCAGCGTCCACATAGCCCACAAGACCCGTCGTCCACGTCCCAAAAGTCAGCACTAACGCCCTCGACCCCACCAGATAGTGGTATATCCGCTTCACCACCTCCCAATGGTCCCAACCTGGATTGGCGCAAAATTGAGCAACAAACAACATCGCAAAAGCGATATCGGGCCAAGTCCCGCATGCAAGATGCATCAGCGAGCCAACCGCCTCCCGATACAGAACACTACACATCTGCGCGGTCTCCCCCATCGTCTTTGGCAACTGCTTCTCAGATAGTTGAACATGCGGATCCAGGGGAATTGAGACAGGCTTCGCATCCACGAAATTAAACTTCGCCAAGATCGCATTGACATACGGCTCCTGCGACAAAGAAATGGTGCGTGCGGTTCGATCCCTAATGACTTTCATCCCGAGCAGCCAACTGACTGGCCCCAGGCCGGTGATCCAAAAACGTGAGCCGATTTCAGCCTTGAATGCCACGATCAGAGAAGGCAAATCCCCGGTCACCGTGCAGTCATCAATGTGCGATGCGAGGACCAAAACGTGCTCTGCAATGTTTGCCACAAAGACCCCCCAGTCCACCTCCATCCATGTGAAGCCAAGGTCCTTCAGCGTCCCATACAGATGCAGATACCACTTCAACGCCCCCTGCTTGGAACCATACAGCGCCACACACAAACGGGCAACGAGATCACGGCCAAGCTTGTCATAACCGGGTGGCAATTCCATGAAAATGACCTCGTCGTCATCCAGCTTGCTGTTCAAGAACACACTGTGAAAATCGAAAACATTGACATGTTGGAGTATATCCAAATGGACCAGTATGTATTAGATAATCACAACTATTTTCTCTCGCCTCACGTAGTAGACACCTCAGTTGACTCATCAGTCACTGAGGTGAGACATACATTTACTCTGTCCTCGTACATACACTGACTGTACTGTAGCTCGTGTTACTCGCTGCAGGTACAGTAATACATAACTAGTTGACTCGTCAGTCACTGAGCTCGTGTTACTCGCTGCAGGTTATGATCCCCGCAGCTCATTAACTTTTCCTTCTACGAAAAAGCTCATTCGTGCTCGAACCCAACATGTCGACAATGAAAGACTACCTCTGCGTTCCCCAACTCAAACCTGATGGCTCGAACTGGGTAATCTACCACGACCGTGTCAAAATTACCGTAATGTCGAAAGGCTATGGTGGCTACCTAAAAGGGACGAAAGCCATGCCTATTGACCCCAGCACTGGGCAAACTGTCCCATGGACACCGACAGCACAGCAACAGGCGGAGATTGATGTTTATCCAGAAAAGCTAGAAGAGTGGGAAAAAGAGGACGCCTGGGTAAAGGCATTACTGGCAGGATCACTCCTGGATTCGCTCTACATCCGGATTCGGAATGGCAACACAGCCAATGCCATGTGGGATAGTCTGAAAAACAAATTTCAGAATCATTCCCAGGGCATCGCGTTAGACTTATGGCGCAAGCTACACAAATTACGATGCA
This sequence comes from Heimioporus retisporus, assembly GCA_038090495.1. NCBI lineage: Eukaryota > Fungi > Basidiomycota > Agaricomycetes > Boletales > Boletaceae > Heimioporus > Heimioporus retisporus. Next base: position 10,855 of record JBBPMV010000714.1, on the reverse strand, counting down.
CAGAAAAGGGCGACGTTAGAGCGCACCTCGACAAGCTCTGTTTGATCCGTGAGGAAATCACCTCATTAGGAGAGAGTGTCAGCGAGGACGATCTTGTTCTACACATCATGCATTCCCTTCCACCATCTTACGACACATACATCTCGGCGCTCACAGCCACCGCACGCTTTGGAAAACACAAGCTCACCCCTGACGAGCTTATGTCCGCTATCACAGATGAGTACGACCGCCGACAATCTAAAACGAGAAAGTCAGCCAACACGTCTGGCGACGATGCAGCTTACTCAGCAAATGCCCAGAAGAAGAAGTTCAAGGGTAACTGTTACCGTTGCGGAAAATATGGCCACAGAGGGCGAGATTGCCCAACAGAGGGCGACGACAAAGGAGGCCAAGGCTCAAAAGGGAAAAAGGGTGGCGAAAAGGCGGCCACTGCAGCAACCAAGGAATCTGAGCCTGATGGTGTATGTCTAGCGCACATGGACCACGATACCGAATGGGCCATGACGGATGATGAAGAACTTGCCACACGGGCAAACATAGAACCTGACGAAAGCAGCGCATTAGCAGGAGACCGCCATGCTGGCATTGAGCAGACCGTACTCTACGACTCGGGCGCATCATGCCATATGTCCCCTTTTCGCGACCAATTTCTCAACTACACCCCAATCGCTCCCAAGGCAATTACCACAGCCGATAACCATACATTCAGGGCTATCGGGAAGGGTAACATCATGATCACCCTCCCGAACGGCAAATCGCCATCGCAAATCATGCTACATGATGTGCTACATGCACCGGGCATGCGCACCACCCTCGTATCTATTAGCCGACTCGATACGGCTGGATATGCAGCTCTCTTTCGAGATGGCCATTGCCAGATCTTCGACGGCAAAAAGAAGAAGCTGGGGGAGGTACCAGTTAGTCATGGACTCTACTCGACGAGGGACACACAAAAAATATTCGCCGGCACTGCGAATGCCAAGCAGACACTTACCATGGAGGAGATTCACGTACGGCTGGGCCATCTTGCTCCTGATGCGATACGCCGCATGCTGAAAGACGGGACTATCACCGGCATAATGCTCGATGAGTCCAATTCCACGATGGGTGCCTGTGACTCGTGCGAGTACACGAAAGCAACATGCAAACCAATCGGGAAAGTGCGTGACCCAGCGCGATGCGAAAAGCTTGGTGATGAGGTCCATACAGACCTATGGGGACTGTCCCCTGTTCAGACCAGCTTGAAAAGCCAGTACTACGCCTCGTTTACAGATGACCACTCGCGCTTCACGAAGCTCTACCTTCAACGCACGAAGGCGGAAACCCTCAGCTCGTACAAGAATTTCACTTCTTGGTTATTGAAGCAATGGGGCCTGAAAGTCAAAACCCTGCGGTCAGATCGAGGGGGAGAATACACGAGCGAAGCGTTTACGAAGTACTTATGGTCCGAGGGAACTGAACGGCGAATCACGGTGCACGACACACCCAAGCACAATGGCGTTGCTGAACGGCTAAACCGCACGCTTGTCGAACGTGTGCGTGCGATGCTACACGCTAGCGGCCTGCCGAAATCACTCTGGGGAGAGGCGATTATGCACGCCATGTACCTGAAAAACTGGTCATCAACACGCGTGCTGGGAAATAAAACACCCTACGAAATGTTATATGGGAAAAAGCCAAATTTAGCAAACTTACTGGTCTGGGGCAGCCGCGTCAAAGTCCATGACACGAGTGGCTCGAAACTCGATATGCGCGTGCGTGAGGGATGTTGGGTCGGTTTTGACCCAGAGAGTGACGGGCACTGGATCTATTGGCCAGATCGCGGTTCCATCGGCATTGAGCGCAGCGTCGTGTTCGAACGGCGCAAGGTTGTCGTGCCTGATACTGTGTCGGATTGCTCGTGGATCGAGGGGGAGAGCAGCGGGAATATTTCTGCGGCTCAATCCGGTCAACAACCGCACGGCATGGACGACATACCAGAGACACCACCTCGCACACCCACAGCCCTCCAAGACCATCTCGCAGGTCAACTCGAGGTGCCGAAGAAGCCGCGCCGTTCCTCTAGAATCCGCGCCGAGTCAGATTATCTCAAATGGTTACGCACAGGAACTGGCATGCACGATGGACGAGGAAACTCGACGCTCACACCACGTGGCATGCAAACAAACGAGATGGCGAAGGTGGCGTTGGCCGTGAACGGTACCAAAAGCGACGACAACGACGACACGCTAGACGATGGAGAGGCGATTTATGCCATGGTTGCAGCAGTCGCGGAGGCAGAGGGGCTGGATCCCACAACCATCGATGAGGCGCAAAAATGCCGTGATTGGCCACGATGGGAAGAAGCCATCAACGCGGAGCTACAAAGCCTGAGCGACACACGCACCTGGGACCTCGTTGAGTGCCCCAAAGGCGTCAACGTTGTTGGCTACAAATGGGTCTTCAGGATCAAACGCAACGCGGCTGGCGAAATCAATAAGTACAAGGCGCACTTAGTGGCAAAAGGGTACTCACAGGTTCCCAGCGTCGACTATGATGAAACGTATGCGCCAGTCGCTCGCCTCACCTCGCTCCACACGATACTCGCCATCGCTGCCTGAAACAACTGGGATATCGATGTATTCGACTTCCAAACCGCTTTCCTCAATGGAAAACTTGATGACGACGAAATTATCTACATGGCGCTACCACCTGGATACATACCACCCACAGACATGAAAACCCTGTCGCCAAGCTATGCGTAGGGCTCTATGGGTCAAAACAGGGCGCGCTGAAATGGTACAACCAGCTTCGTCGAACGATGGGTGACTTAGGGCTCAACCACACAGAGGCGGATTGGGGAGTCTTCGTCGGACAAATCCAAAGTGATATATTAATCCTCGCGAGCCACGTCGATGACTGTATGGTCACCAGCAGCTCATCAGAGCTAATCAAATCGTTCAAAGATGAAGTGAACTCGCGTCACAAAATCACCGACTTGGGACCTATCAGCTGGCTTCTGGGAATGAGGATCACACGAGATTGCACTGCTCAAACTATCTCAATCGTACAGGATACATACATTGATGCCATCCTGACCAAATTCAATTTCTCTGATCTCAAGCCGGTATCGATCCCAATGGACCTGAACCTCCAACTCTCCCGGTCGCAGAGTCCTCAGACTGTCGCTGAAATCGCGCACATGAAGAATGTACCATACCAAGAAGCAGTGGGATCACTCATGCACCTCGCTGTAGGAACACGACCCGATATCGCATTTGCTGTCTCAACAGTGGTGCAATTCAATGCCACACCCAGTCTAGCACACTGGGAAGCTGTCAAGAAGATATTCAGATACCTTCTAGGGACAAAGAAGCTTGCACTCACATATGGGGGAACAAACTCCGGGCTTGAGGGATTTGCAGACGCAGATGGTGCGACGCAAGAACATCGCCATGCAATAACTGGCTATGCCTACCTGCTCGACGGTGGCGCAATCACCTGGGCATCGCGCAAACAAGAACTGGTCACACTGTCAACGACCGAAGCTGAATATGTTGCAGCCACGCACGCAGCCAAAGAAGGCATCTGGCTTCGATGGCTCGTCAGCGAGCTCTTTCGCCCGCTTGCCCACCCAACCATTCTTTATTCCGACAATCAATCTGCCATCGCGCTTACCAAAGACGGCAGTTATCACGCTCATACAAAACATATAGACATACGGTACCATTTTATTCGTTTCTCTGTTGACAATGGCTTGTTACGGCTCATCTACTGCCCTACTGGTAATATGGTAGCTGACACTCTCACGAAGGCATTACCAAGCATAAAGGCAAAGCACTTCGCCGCCGCTCTGGGACTCCGTGCCATTTGAGGGAGAGTGTCGGAGTATATCCAAATGGACCAGTACGTATTAGATAATCACAACTATTTTCTCTTGCCTTGCATAGTAGACACCTCAGTTGACTCGTCAGTCACTGAGGTGAGACATACATTTACTCTGTCCTCGTACATACACTGACTGTACTGTAGCTCATGTTACTCACTGCAGGTACAGTAATACATAACTAGTTGACTCGTCAGCCACTGAGCTCGTGTTACTCGCTGCATGACATCCCAGTCATGACGCGCCGTGATCACCAAGATGAGCCGCAAAGAGGCCAGACGAGCAACCGGTGCATAAGTCTCCCCATAATCGACACCATATTGCTGGGTGAAGCCTCATGCAACGAGCCTTGCCTTATACTTATCGATCTCGCCTGCAGCATTCTTCTTTATCTTAAACACCCACTTGCAGCTCACCACGTTCGTCCCCTTCACAGGCTGCTCGACCACGTCCCAGGTATGTGTGTCGCCAAGACTCTTCAGCTCTGCCTTAATAGCATCGTCCCATTTTGGCCAGTCTGGCCGCACCTTCGCCTCTTCGATCGATGTCAGCTCTAGACCCTCGGCCTCGTTGGTGCCTGCAAGCATCGCGTACACGGCACTATCGCCCTCCAACTCCCACGCTGAAGAAGTGCTCTCACCCTCAACGCCCTTTGCCACTGCTGTCTGGATCCCTTGAGGAAAGAGTGATCCCCCAACTCGCCCATCGTGAGTACCCAGCCCAGCTCGTAGCATACGAAGATACGGTGACTTGAACCGCTGACGAGTCGATCACCTCAGCTCAGGACCAGCAGCCATAACGCCTGGGTCGGCAGGTGCATCTGCCACAGACTCGACTGCAGAGTCTGGCTGGTCCTTGACAGGCTGTGTGGTGGACTCTGGCAGACTCCCAGTGGGCTCAGCAGCAACATCCTGCTGACCCTCCCCAACAGCATCAGACTTGAGCCGAATCAAAACTGGTTCCTCCTGCTTAAATGTCATGTTGCGCTCGACAACAATGATGCACCGATCGGGCAAATACTGTAGATGCGGTGTGCCATTGACTCTGCGTTGAAACCAACCCAGCGACCCTCCCTAGCATGGTCATCGAGCTTCGATCCCGACCTGTCAAGCACCCAACAGGTAGCCCCCCAAGAAGGTAAGCTCCCCAAATCAGGCTTCTTTCCATACAGCATTTCGAACGGCGTCTTGCCGTCCAACAACCTGGTAGCTGACCTGTTTTTAACCCAGACGACGTGCAAAAGTGCCTCGCCCCACAATGTCTTCAGCAGACCGCTTGCATGCAAGATCATACGCACACGCTCGACAAGAGTGTGGTTCAACCGCTCAGCAACTCTGTTGTGTTCGGGCGTATCATGGGTGGTGAGTTTCCTCTCGGTCCCGCTAGCCTTCAAATGACGCGTGAACTCATCTGACAGGTACTCCCCTCCATGATCAGAGCACAGACGCTTAACAGATGTGCCATGCTGTGTCTTCAGCCACGCCTTGAAGTCCAGGTAAGCAGCGAATGTTTCGGATTTAGCAGCCATGAGGACCACACGTGTGAAGCGCGTGTGGTCATCGGTAAACGAGCAGTAGTAGCTCCATTTCCCTGGGGTCTGCACAGGCAATGGTCCCCATACATCAGTATGTACTTCCTTGCCAAGCTTCCCAGTGCGACCTGGCTCACGAACCTTCCCGATAGGTTTGTGAACTGCCTTCCCATACTTGCAAGAAGTGCATTGGCCCATTGTCGCATGCTCTGGGTCCAACATCACCCCAGTAACCATCCTGCTCACCAGCATCTGCTGAATCGTCCCAACTCCGATGTGGGACAGACAAGCATGGAGATCCTCCATGGTAAGCCGATCTCCGCTGGCTGCTGCTGCTGTGATGGAACAACCTTCACGCGTCCTGTAGAGGTCATTCAAAGATTCTATTTGGCCAACAAGCATCCCCTCAGCATCAAAAATCTCGCAGAGTCGCTCGTCAAAGACAGTGCGATATCCTGCAGCCGCAAGTCGACTAACCGACATGAGAGTCACCCACATGCTTGGGGCATACAGAACGTCCTTCAAAAGCAAACACGACCATGAACCCCCATTGGAGAGGTAAACTGGTAAGTCCCCTCGACTGATTGCATTGAACATCCCATTATCAGCACCCCTGATTGGCCTAGGTGGAATCGACATGAAATTGATGAACTGCTTGCGGCAAGGAGATAGGTGCTGTGAAGCACCGCTGTCATAAAGTTCGGGCACAGTCTCTCCACCAGCCACCAATGCACTGACGTCGGCATCGTTAGCTAGCCATGCACTATCGGGTTCATCAGATGCTGCAGCTGCAGTCCCCTTTGCTTTAGCCTTATCGCCTGCACCCTTTTCTTCCTTAGACTTCTTGCCGCGTGACTTCCAGCCTTTAGGAGCCTGACCGGCCTTTCCACCGCCCTCCTCCCAGCAGTCCCGGCTTTTGTGGCCCTTCCAGCCACAGTTGTTGCAGTCACCATCAAAGCGCTGCTTTTTCCCTCTCCACTGGGATGAAGCGTCAGCTCCAAATGCGGCATCCTTGCCAGCAGACCTTTTGCCTTTTCCGCCATCCTGTAGCACAAGTTGATCATACTCCTCAAGAACGAGATCCATCAAGTCGGTTGAAGTAACCGCTTTCCCTTGCAGCCATATCGTAGATGAAAGCGCTGCGAGACCAGGGTTGTAGGATCGTGGTAATGACACATATACGATGTTAAAGAGATCCTCCTCCAAAACAGGTCATCCAATAGAGGCCAAGTCCTCTCGTAGTGTGATAATTTTTTTCTATATGTGCACATGCGTCTCCGCCGTCCTTCAGCTTAAGCTTGCCTAGCTGACGATGCATCTCAGCTCTGACAACAATAGATCGCTTCTCAAACAAGGTGCTCAGTGTGGTGAAATACTCGTGGGCAGAGTCTTTGCCCACAAGACGGACAAACAACGTGTTCGGAAGAGTGGTCGCCATCAGGTGGCGTACCTTCGTGTCCTTCTCGAGCCAGGTAGTACAGTTCTTCTTGTACTCCTCGACCTCTTTCTTTTCTTCTGCGCTAGTCGCTGTCCATCCGACTGACTTCCCGACCGCAGGATCTATAGGTTTTGGAATGCTGCCATCAAGATACCCTCCAAGGCCTTGACTCCCAACAGCGAGCTGTAGACGAACCTTCCAGGTCGTCCATTCCTTGCCGGACGCATCCAGCTTTGGAAGCTTAATCTCGTTGGACATAGTACTAGTCATCCTGTGAATATATGCGCGTTTTTAACACGAGTATATGCGTGATCGACTGGCTAGAGCGCAGGGCTCATAACCTGTAGAGTGACACTCAGTACACGACGGAGTCAGTGACTAATATATTATACCTGTAGAGTGATACTACAGGATATGAGCAACGAATGTACACGAAGAGTGGATCGGTCTCACCTCAGTACACAACGGAGTCAGTGACTGAGGTGTAGACAAGCCGATACAAAGGTTATCTACCCAACGATTATGTAATATGGAAGTAACTGAGTCCGTTTGAACGTATCAAAGGTATCATACAAAGTACAAGAACACAACACAAAAGAAAAGAATAGAGGGTGAATTGTAACAACCAGACTGTACAAACATGTCAGGTGTGCACACACAACATCAGCAAACCAGCCCTCCCTCTCCCCAGTACTGGCCAGTACTGGCCAATGGTACAGTCTATCCAGCTGCTTCCAGAAAGGTACCTAACTGCACAGCACTGTTAGTGTCTCATCCATACTGTGACAGTCCATACTAGCCTGTGTGAAGAAGTGTAAGCTGTCATTGACATTGAAACAGCTATCTAAAGATATTGAGAGACAGTCTCTCCCAGTCACCTCCAACTTGGTCCAGGACACAAAATTGTGATGTAATTTCACCCAGCCTGGAGTGCTTACAAATAGGGACTAGTTAAATTTAGATACACCCGCCGAAGCTTAATCAAGATCTACGTCAAACCCGGTAGTTGTACACGTGTCATGGCCATTCCTATCATAAATAGTGTCATTAGGCTTTCAGCTCGGCCACCTAGTCAGTACTTACCGTCCGATTTTCGCCCACTGTACACAAAGCGCCTTCGTTTTGGCACCATGAATGGAAGACGTATCGCACTTGGACATGAGGCCAAGTATATCGACATAAATGTCTGCATAAACGTCACGCTTGAATGAGACGTCCTTGCCTTTGACCGTGATCTCGTCTAGTGCTACTTTGATCTGTCGAAGCGTTAGATAAATTTGTACATCATCTACAGTTACTTACAGCAGTGGCGGTGAGTGCGATAGCGGGGCGTGGTACCTCTGCCGAGTATATTTCCGGGAAGAGCTGTCCGACTGAATGTTGACCAGTATAAAAAAAGTTGACAATGACGGCGGAAAGTGTGGGATTCGCGAGATTGTTCGTATGGCCCTTCACAATAGCATTAAAATTTGATCATTGGTAAACTTTTACTTACATCCTCATCCTTCCCATCCTTCAAAAATGTGCCACCTTCAAGGAGGGATTTTGCGATGTCAGAATTGACAGCAGGTCGGTTTTGCAGGTCCCAGGAATACCGCTCGCGAGTGTAGAAACGCGCCCTTTTTTTGAGAGCAGAACGCCAGTTCCCAGTGTCATCCCAAAGCTAATAATAATCTATTAATGATTGGTCATGACGGTTGGAATCACTTACCAACTTGGTAATGTCGGGCATGCGTTGAGGCCACCATCCTAGCAGTAATGATGTCAGATCAAATTGATAGTGTGAAGGTGACCTACCATCCGGGATTACTAAACCTGATTGACATCGTTCTGCGATGGCCTGGTTCACATAGGCCGTTGCCTTTGTATTAAATTGGGGGCAGATCGGGAACGAGTTGATAGATCCAAGTTTGGAATGGGATATTTGCTTTGCTCGTTCGATGATGTTGCGGACGGCTGGAGGGTAGAATTGCAGCTGTGATGGATTTTCGCATTTGTTAGTGGTGGCCAGAGACGATAAGTCGGAAGGGGCGTGCGGACTGTTGTCCAACTGTGCGGGAGCTTGGACAAGCGCATCCGTATCATTCACAGAGTCGCGATTGACACTTGGGCTGCGTGAACGCCGCAAGGACTGCTCATCGCGTATCGCCCACAAGCGCGCATTGGTTGGCAGACGGGGCGCGCGGTTGCGCTGGCGGTGCTGAGTAACGACGTCATCAGCCTCACCTAGAAAAAATAGTCAGTGCCGTACAGTAGTGTTCGTGGACGTACTTGGGTGGGATGTAACACCAGACGCTTGATCCTGGTGGTGCTGAGTAACGATATCACCAACTTCACCTAGGAAAGACTGTTAGTACTGCATGGTAGTGTTAATGAACGTACCCAAGTAAGATGTAACAGTCGTTCGACCGCGCCGAGAACTAGATGTGTCATGTGGTTGATCGAAGTCTAAAGGCCGTCAGTACTGCACAGGTAGTGTCAATGAACGTACTCGAGTCGGATGTAACACGAGCCGCCGAATCGCGCCGAGAACTAGACGTGTCATGCAGCTGATCGAAGTCTAAAGACTGTCAGCACTGCGCAGGTAGTGTTAATAAACGTACTCGAAGAAGTAATACCGGCCGTTGGATCGCGCCGAGAACTGGACGTGTCATACGGTTGATCGAAGTCTAAAGACCGTCAGTACTGCGCGGGTAGTATAAACAAACGTACTCGAGTAAGATGTAATACCAGCCGCTGGATCACGCCGAGAACTAGACGTGTCATGTGGTTGATCGAAGTCTGTTGAGGATGATAGCAGCCCGACTATATTGTGAAGAAGGAAAGAATCTCACCACCATGTTGAACGGAAGCTCGGTAATCGGTATAATCTATGGCCAGAGGCAGTCATACAGTGCCTTGGGAGTAAATCGAGCACTTACCCACACCACGGAGACCCAATTCTGCAATGCGTTCGTCTTCGCTCGGAGACGCTTCATCGATGATAAGGTCTTCTCTGTCAAGGTCCAAGTTATCCGTGCCTTGCAACGAGTCTAAGACTCTGGTGGCCTCCGACGACCGACAGTATCCTTCAGTTCATGGTAAACCCCTGGCTTCAAGTCCCATAGACTGTCATGTAGTAGCATAGAAGTCATCGTTGCCATCGTCGGCATTTGTGCACTCGGAAGGAAATCGGGATGTAGGTCTCGTTGAGCTTCCATGCGAGAGTGGAGCCGAAAAGGTAGACGGGCTGCGGGACAGTGGTAGAGATGACAATACGACCGATGGTGGCCTAGTAAAAGTAATTTCAATCAATTACAAGGACGAGAGAAGGCTGCTTACCTGCTCCCAACGCATGAGACTCCACCGTCCGAATCACAGACAGAAGGTGTGGTCTGTATTTGCAACCTAAAACCAAATCACTCTCCAGGTTGCACAAGCGTGAATGACGGCTGGGCATGCATTGCAGGAGCCAAAGATCCTACCCAAGGCGGAATCTGGCTCTCCTCGTCCGCTTCCGCACGCTCATAAGATGGGGCCATCGGGTTGACGTTTTGCCCTTGCGTAGCAGCATCAAGTCCCCGCTTGGATAAACGAGAAGGTTTAGCTACTTGGATGCGCTCGAGGTGTTGGAGCTGCTGAAGTTGCCCGCCGTTCCCTCGACCAGTCCGCGAGGAGCGCCTCGGTTGACTCGCATCTGGAATTTAGTATTAGAACGATCGAGTCGAAAAAAAAAGGGGGGGGGAAGAAAGTGAGGCAAAGATAAACGAACGCACTCACCAATGTCATCAGAAACCCCCCCAGCCTTCTGCCGTTTAGACGCAGTTTCTGGGTTGCTCGTGTCGGTGTGAGAAATTAAATTGGCAGCCCGATCAACAACTCGGCGTTTGGGAGGCATGCTGGGCAGATGGGCCGCTAGTGGGGAATGTAGGATATTCAACAGCCCATGAAACTTTATGAACCTACCAGCGGACGGAACCTGAAGCCTCGAGGTGACGACGACCGAGTCATTGATGCGACCTCATTGTTGGGGCATGGTAAT
>JBBPMV010000713.1:0-12476 GCA_038090495.1 Heimioporus retisporus | reverse complement strand
CCCTCTCGCCCCCCCCAGCAACGTATCCAAACCACCGACACTACCCCCACCACTACCCCCCCTCCGAAACAACCCTCTGCTCTCAAAACCTATGTCTCCAAGCTCAGAACCACCGGAAAGGACGAGGGAGAAATTCTACAGACCCTCAAACTCTGCTTCGAGGAAACTAAGGACGACTCTCCTTCGGGTTTTCAGTAAGGGAAGAAGCTGTAACGTCCCCTTCCCTAGATATCGACACTGTAATTGTAGGCCTCTCCAATGAACGAACCTTGCGTCTCCCTGTTCGCCTGCATACCGAGTCACAAACCGTTACCACCACTGCTCTCGTAGACTGTGGTGCCACCAACAACTTCATTGACGTCTCCCTCGTACCGAAGCTTCGAAAGGCAATCCGAAAACTCCCTCAGCCCCTCACCGCATACAACGTGGACGGAACTCCCAATCACCAAGGGACCATCCGTTTCTTTATTACCGCAAATGTCATCTTCCCCGACCTCTCCGACAAAATCACCTTCCTGGTCACATCTTTAGGTTCTTCCCGCATAATCCTAGGGATGACTTGGTTGAAGAAACGCAACCCTGTCATCGATTGGTCCGCCAACACTCTCACTCTCCAGGATGCTGTGGTACCTCCTAGTGAGCGTCCGCCCTGGAAGGATGTTGACGAGACCTACCCCCAACACCTCGGAAAAATCACCCTATCCACCCAGCTGGCACAACAGAACCTACCAAAAGAAACTCGACTCCCCTCCTGGTGCACTGATTACATCGACGTCTTCTCTGAGAAAATGTTCGAAACTCTACCTCCTCACCGCTCGTTCGATCATTCCATTGACCTCAAACCGTCCTTTGTCCCAAAAATTGCCAAGGTATATCCTCTCAACCCGGCTGAAAAGGAAGCTTGTCGAGTATTCATCGACGAAAACTTGAAAACCGGTCGAATCGTTCCCTCGAAATCCCCTCAGGCATCCCCATTCTTCTTCGTACCAAAGAAGGATGGAACTCTTCGACCCTGCCAGGACTACCGATACCTCAACTCCCACACCATTCGCAACGCCTATCCGTTACCCCTCATCTCTGAACTCATCGATGACATGAAGGACTCCACCCTTTTTACCAAGTTCGATGTTCGTTGGGGATATAACAACATTCGATTACGAGAAGAAGATCAGTGGAAAGCGGCGTTTATCACACCTCTTGGACTCTTCGAGCCAACTGTTATGTTCTTCGGTTTCAACAATGCCCCCCCCACCTTCCAAGCCTTCATGAATCACATCTTCGCTGATATGATTGCTGAGGGATGGCTTAAGATCTACATGGATGACATCGGCATCCACACCCAACACGACCAAGGATTACATCACGAGCGTACCAAACGAGTTCTCCAACGCCTGCGGGAAAACAACTTGTCATTAAAACTATCCAAATGCACCTTTGACGCCCCCCAGATGGAATATTTAGGTCTGATCATTGGTCAAGGACGTATACACATGGACCCCGCAAAGCTCTCTGCCATTGCCGATTGGAAACCCCCCACCTCGGTCAAAGGCATCCGTTCGTTCTTGGGCTTCGCTAACTTCTATCGCAAATTTATCCCGGGCTTTTCTAACCTCGTCGCCCCTCTCACTCTCCTCACCCGCAAAGACGAACCTTGGCTCTGGACCCCCCTGCAACAACGAGCCTTTGACTCCTTGAAAACTCACTTCTCCTCCGCTCCAGTCCTCGCCTTTCCCGACGTTTCTCGACCCTTCACCATCATGACGGACGCCTCCCTTCTGGCCGCTGGTGCCGTCCTCCTCCAAGACGATGCGAACGGCGACTCACACCCTTGCACCTACTTTTCCCAAACATTCTCCCCTGCTGAGCGGAACTATGACATCTACGATCGAGAGCTCCTTGCGGTGATCTTGGCTCTTCATGAATGGCGACATTATCTTCAGGGCACCTCCCATCCCGTCACTATCATCACCGATCACAAGAACCTTTCCTACCTCAAGGATCTTTGCAAACTCTCCCGTCGCCAGGCTCGTTGGTCTCTTTCTCTCCAAGATTTTGACATTGTCTGGCAGGTAACCCCTGGCTCTCGCATGGCCCCCGCAGACGCTCTATCCCGTAACACTGATGTCGATACCTCTCTGGACAACATCTCTTCCATCCTCCCCGACCCCGTCGTCATCTCTGCCCTTGATCTCGCCCTCGCGGATAACATTCGCCGATCCTCTCCCTCTGACCCCCTCGTCATTCGTGCACTTCAATCCCTACAAGACAACTCTCCTCTCTTCCCCCGTTCCTCCCCCGATGACTGGTCGTTTGACAACGGCCACCTATACTTTCGCAATCGACTCTACGTTCCCCCCGCATCTCGCTCCGCTCTCCTTCGCTCCTTCCACACATCCCCCACTACAGGACATATGGGTTTCTTCCGCACGAAGGCCCTCCTCGAGCGAGACTTCTGGTGGCCGGGCCTATCTACGTTTGTTCGCAACTTCGTTGCCGGTTGCGCGCTCTGTCAACAGTCTAAGGTGAACACCCATCCCACTGCACCCCCCCTCCTCCCCATTCCCTCCTCTTCTTCTCTCCCTTTCCGTCAACTCTCCATGGACCTCATCACGGACCTCCCTCTCTCTTCTGGCTTTGATTCTCTGTTGGTCGTGGTCGACCACGGCCTTTCGAAGGGGGTAATTCTTATGCCCTGTTTAAAAACCATTGACGCAGCGGGAGTAGCCCTCCTTTTTTATAACAATGTCTTCAAACGCTTCGGCCTACACGACTCTATCATCTCCGATCGTGGCCCTCAATTCGCATCCGCATTCGCCAGAGAACTAGCTCGCCTCCTTCACTACGACGTCCGATTATCCACAGCATATCACCCACAGACCGATGGACAGACCGAACGAACCAATCAAGAGGTCGAAACATATCTTCGCCTCTTCTGTGGAAATCAACCCCATTCCTGGTCCTCCTTCATCTCCTCTGCCGAATTCCACCACAACTCCTCCCCCCATTCTTCCACGAAAACCTCCCCCTTTTCCCTTATGCTAGGATACAACCCTCGTGCTTACCCTTCCCTCGGAAAAACCTTCATCCCTGCACTTTCCTCCTGCCTCACTGCCCTGGAAGAATCCAGAAAGGAAGCTCTAGCGGCACACGAATCGGCCCGACGCCTCATGATTCGACACTGCACCCGGAAGTTCTCCCCATGGAAGGTCGGCGATAAGGTATGGCTAGAGGCCACCAATCTCCGCATACCCTACCCTTCCCGGAAGCTCGCACCCAAACGATTGGGTCCGTTCGAAATCTCCCAGGTACTATCTCCGCTATCCTACCGCCTCCGCCTACCTCCCACATGGAAAATCCATGACGTCTTCCACGCCACTCTCTTATCTTCCTTCCGTTCCACTGATGCACATGGCCCCTCGCTTCCCACACCGCCTCCTGACGTTATCGATGGAGAAGAAGAATATGAAGTTGACGGCATTCTCGCACACAAGGGTTCCCCTGGCCGTTATCAGTACCTGACCGCGTGGAAAGGATACTCCGCAGCAGAAAACACCTGGGAACCAGAGAGTAATCTCCGCCATGCCAAGGACATCCTCTTAGATTATAAACGAACTCACTCCCTACGATAGTATGGACCCAATCCCCATCGAACTTGCATACTCTCAACTATTCTCCCCTCGCGCTAAAGCCCGACGTTACTTTCTTCTTCGACACCCCACCTTATCTTCTTCCCATTTTCTCGAACACGAATACTTTTGCCACTTCGCCGATTGCCCGGTTCACATCAAAAATTATTAAAACCTCTTTTATATGATCCTTGTCGTTTTCTCTTTCTCCCTCTTTGTAAACCACTTCATACTCCCCGTTCTTCACCTCCTTCGCAATGTCCGTTTATTCCTCTTCTTCTACTTCCTCTCCACTCTCCGTTTCCTCTCCTTTACGCTCCAGACGTGTACAGCCTACTTTCTTACCCACCTCCGCCGTCTACACTCTTTACACCGCCATCCTCGCCGATCCTACCCTCGTCCACGCCCTCGAGATCGACCCTCTCTATAATGAAGACGAAATCTCTCAGGAACTTGTACGCCTCTTCCTTGATGTTTCGAAAGTACAATCGTATCACTTTCAAGCTGCCCCTTCTGATCTTCCGGCGGCTTTTGGCCTTCCTCTCCGTTCTTTGATTAACCGCCTCCCTGATCGCATCCTTTCTATCCTTCACCTCCATGGTTTTCACACTTTTGTTGAACAACTTGATCCCATTACTCTTTACCCTACCTTTCGACGCATTTACCTTTCTCTCCCTCACGATGCGCAGGATAGATACCTCAATTCCATCACTTCTATCCCCACCGTTACCTCTTCCTCCGTCATCTCTACTCCCTCTTCCCCCCCACCTCTGCCGATTGCCCCCCCCGCCGAGTCTACCTCTCTGCCACTTGCCTCTCGTCTCTCCTCCGTACGATTGATCCCCCACGATCGTGTCAACGATCCTCTCTTTCGCGCTGATGGTTTTGTCGTCAATCAACATGTCCTGTCTCTCAACCGAGACCACATCCAAATCTTTCAAAACCCGGCTGGACGTCATATCCTTTCCTCCGCGATTCGAACCCTCACCTCCCCCGTAACTCGTCCTCCAGCTACCCCTTCTACCACTTGCTACCATTGCCACCGCTCTGGACATTATCGTGAGGACTGTTCCGAATACCGCTGTCCTTCCTGCCAGGTATATGCTCCAGGACATCCATCCACCATCTGTTTCACCATCCAGTGCTCCGCTTGCTCTCGTTGGGGACATTCTGATCGTTTTTGCCCTACTCGCACCTGTGCTCGTTGCGATGAGGCGGGACACATCTTCTCCGACTGCCCCTTTGAAAACTTCTCTCCCTCTCAGGCATTCGCAGCATCCTTCCCTGCCCCTCCATTGGCGGATTCGGTTTAATCTTGAGGTCAGGGACTTCAAGGATCGGAAGGGGGTAATGTTACGGTTATATGCCATCTTCATACTCTTGTTCTCCTCTACGCATATCGCTTACTCTTTTCTTCTTACTAACGCTTACGCGTCCTTTGTTCTTTTCATTTCCGATGCTACGCATCTTTTACTCATTTCTTCTTACTAACGCTTACGCGTCCTTTGTTCTTTCACCTTCTATGACATTCTACGCTTACGCGTCGCCGAGTATATAGTCCATTCGTATACCACGATGTACTTCATTCTCGATCTGCGCAATCTAGCGTATTCTTGAGTCATCCTCAGTCTCAGTCACTCAGTCCCTCAGTCCCTAGTCCGCCTCTTTGGCGTGGTCCTTCGTCCCTTCGAGCTGAGTTGTACCTCTTCGTGAGTGTCCTGCTCGTTGGTAAGTCTTTCGACATAGTCTTGATCCACTCGAGGTACGCTTCGCGTAACACACTGCGAGCAGTCTGCCAGACCCCATTCGAGAGAGAGGAAGGCTGTTTTGTCAAGGTTGCAGACCTTCTGGGCAAAGCAGCCAGGGGCACCACAGAAGATGCAGTGGCCAGAGGAGCAGGAGGGGGCAGCAGAGGAAGAGGAAGAGGGGGCCGCTGATGAGACACATGATGAGGAGGGGAATGGGCAAAGGCTTCCCAGTGCCCGAAAGGACTGCAACTGAGCTGCATGAGCTGCATCATGAACCTTCCCCCAGACCCCAGCCTGCCAAATGGAGGGGTCAAACGACGCATGGTGATCTGTGTAGGCCCTGCAGACACGAATATCATACTGCAGAAGGAGTGGAAAATTTGAGGAGAAGTCATCTCGGTACCAGACGAGGGTAAAATGAACCCGCCAGCACTCCACGATCTCAGCCCACTGCAGGGACTGCAGAAACGAAGCAACTGCATCGACAAGACGCAGCCAAGCCTGGGACCACTCTGCCACCGACATGGAGGCCTCGTCCCTGTCATCCAAAATGGAAGCAGATGGGTGCACAGGGCAAGATGACCAGTCACTAGAAGGATGAGAGATGAGGGCAGTGAGGGGAATGTGGGTTACCCACCCCTCCTGAAGAACCTCTACCACCTGGGGGGGGGTGGTGTACTCATGGCCAGTGAGGAGAGAAGGGTGGGAAGGAAGGGAACGAACATAGGAAGAGGACAGGGGAGCAGGCAGAGGGCTAGGAAGGAGGCCCCGCAGCTGGGAAGGGGCCACTGCAGGAGGGTGAGGCAGGGAAAAAGAGGTGGGAGGGGAGACAACCCACCCTGCAAGGCTGAGGAAACAGCTGCAGCAAAGAAAGGGGAGAAGTCATGTCCCAGAGCAGCCAAGGACAGGACGGAGAAGACCTCAGCAAGGTTGGCAGGGACCGAGAGGTCCAAGCCCTGCACTGCCTGGTCCCAGATCACATGCATATAGGCAGACTGGGGGGGCACAGCAGAGGAAGAGGAAGAGCAGTGGCGAAGCGAAGCAATACACTCCAGAACTGTTGCCAAGGGGAGGGCAACAGAAGGCAGCACAGGAGGTGGGGCAGGGCCAGGCAAAGGAATGGTAGGAGGGGCAGAGGGGGCAGAGATGGAAAGGGGGGGCAAACCGGGGGCAGAGCCAACCCATGCGCGGTCCCACAGATCTGCAAGGAGGTCGGGCAAAGACTCCTTCTGCTTGCCCTTGTGCTTCTTATGAGGGATGGCCACAGAAGAGCCAGCCGACCCGGCTGAACGAGTACATGGCACCACACCCGAAGGGGGTGTGCAAGGCAGGTCATCAGAGGGGGGCTGAACCACCAGGAGGGGAAGAGACAAGCCCCCCACCCTAGATGGCACAGGCGGGAAAGACTCAGGAGAGGGGGAAGAGCCCCCAGTGGGAGGAAGGACCACAGCTGCACCACCAGGAGCGGGGGGAACACCAGCAGACAAAAGCCCCACCACTGAAGGGGAGCCTCCTGACAAGGCCAACATCCAGCTCTGAGTGCCAGGAACCATCGAAAGACAGAGAGATGAGTGTAGAGCAAGGAAGAACGACCAGAACAGGGCAATGCCAGACCAGACTGTGCAGATCCTCTATGAGGGGTGGTGTGTGTGGGCCGACGTCGCGCAATGGGTGGAGACAGGGATGCATGGGTGTGCGCCTGAAGGCGCAATGTTGGAGCCTGAAAAGCAGGCTCCACTGGGCGTTCCTTCTCGGTGGATCCTTGGCAGGAATGCAGTGGGTTGAAGGAGTTTATATTCAGAGAGGATGTCCTGTGCATGTGATAGATCTTTTTCTGGTACCCATGAGTTATCTTCTGGTGGATAGCCTTTCTAGCTCATGAGGTACTGCCTGTGAGAGGGGTTGTCATGGTGTCTGATAATTTGTTCTATTTCATACTCTTCTTCTCTGCCGATCAGATCCAGTGGTGGAGAGGGGAAGTTTGGGCCATGTATGTTGTTCTTGCGATAGGGGGAAAGTAGTGAGGCATGGAAACATTGTGAATTTTCCAGGTGATTGGGAGTCGTAGCTGGTAAGTGACCTGTGAGAGGACCTTGGTGACGGTAAAAGGGCCTTCTCTTTTGACTGAGAGTTTGGGGTGGATGACAGATCTTTTGAGGTTTTTGGCGTCCAACCATACTTTATCTCCTTTGACAAATGGGGTGAATTTTCTGTGATATCAGGATTTCATGAGTTGGCATGCAAGATCATGTGCAGCCAATGCTTCATCATGGGCAGCTGATAGTTCCTTGAGGCAGGATTCCAGTGCAGGTAACCATGTTTCAGAAATAATTGTGGGGAGGGGGTGGGGTTCATAGCCCATCATGAGAAAGAATGGGGATTTTCCAGTGCAGAGTGTGGGCAGTGGTTGTGGACAAATTCGGCATTGGTAATGTGTTCTGTCCATGCTGTGGGATTGTTGCCACAGAAGATCCATAGGTAAGTTTCTATTTCTTGGTTGACTTGTTTGGTTTCTCCATCTGTCTGGGGGTGGTAGGCAGTGCTGAGGGAAAGGTCATATCCTAATAGTTTCCCTAGTTCTTTTGCAAAGGTGGAGGTGAATTGGGGTCCCCAGTTGGAGATTATTTTGTCATATAGGCTGAATCTTTTGTATACTTTGTTGAAGAAAAGGGTGGCAATTCCTTCGGCAGAGACAGTTTTCAGTGTTGGGCATAAAATTACCCCCTTAGTAAGCCCATGGTCAACCACGACCAACAAGGAATTGAATCTGGTGGACTTAGGGAGATCAGTGATAAGGTCACAGGAGACCTGTTGGAAGGGGCAGCAGCTCTGAGAAGGAATGGGGAGGGGGGGGGGGGGGTCATGGGATGGGTGTTTGCCTTGGCTTGCTGGCAATGGGAACATCCTTCGATGTATTTGCATATGAAGGTGGCGAGCCCAGGCCACCAAAATTTGGCAGCCACTAGCTGGCAGGTTTTCAGGAAACCGGGGTGTCCTGCAAAGGGGTGATCATGGCAGTGTTGAACAATAGATCAGCAGAGATCGGGGTGGTTTGAAACATACATGCATCCTTGATATGTGAGTATCCCCATATCGTATTTCCAATCAGAGAGGCAAGATTGTAGGGTGGCAGGAACCTCTCCTGAGAGGGCTTGCAATGAGTTCAGAATGAGGAGGTCTTCCTTGGAGGAGATTTTTAATTTATCGGCCAGGGCAGTGTCAATTAGATTGACAAATAGGGATTGGGGAAGTGTTACAATTCATGTGAACCCCTATTCTTTTTCCTCTTCTTCCTTTGACTTCTCTTTCCTTCCCAGACAGTATGGACTTGTTTCCTCTCCTAGATCATGACTCTCTCACATGGTCAGTTGAGCCTGATCATTCTTTTCTTAGATTTCCTATGCATTTCCACTTGTGCTGCTCCACACTATTTATACTCCTACTTTTCCCTTCATCACAGACAGCTTCACTGATCACAGCATGCTGTGCTTTATACTTAGAACTCATAGCCTTAAGGCTATTCTACCACTACTCAGGATGACTCCTCTAGACAGTGCCTTCAGGCCACCTCAGTAGTATATATACCCAGCTGCCATGTACATTATGCTTAAGCAATTCCTACTTGGGTTTTCACCTTCACCAGTCTCACTTCAACTCTCAGTCCTAAGGGAATAGTGCCCCTTACTCCTTCAACCTTTGCCTTTGATCCTAGACAAAGAGAAACCCTTGATCATCTCTATTATGAGACTCCCCTTGATCCCCGGTAGTCTAACTACCCAACCCTGAACCCTTGAAACCTTCATCTCCAGCCACAACCCCAAGACCCCTCGGCTCATCCCTGACTATGTCAGCCCTTGTAACTCCCCTCGGCTAGTTTACCTAGGCCAAAACTCTCATCCCTCACCCCTTTGACTTGTGCAGGTGATCCTACCAAGTCTTCACTTGTCCCTACCCAGGCTGAGTGTAACAGGTAGCATGGTGATGTTGTGATTTTCAGTTTCATCATCAGGGATGAGGTCAGGGCAGTGAGAGAGAGCATCAGGTCCCACTAGGGAAGTTCCAGGGACATGGATTAGGTGGAGGTTGAAATTGGCTAAGTCCAATAGCCATCGTGCTTGTTGCCGATTAAGATCTTGGGGTTGTCAAAAGTATGTGAGATTCTTGTGATCCATGAATACCTGGATTGGCATGGGGTGTCCTTTGAGATATTGCTTCCACATTTTGAGGGCATGGATGACGGCAAGGAGTTCTCAGTCATAAATGTCATAGTTTCGTTCAGTGGGGGAAAAGGACTGCGAGAGATAAGAGCAGGGTTTCCAATCCCCATTAATGTTGGTTTAGAGGAGGATTCCTCCTGTGGCATATTTTGAGGCATTTGTAGCAATGGCAAATGGTTTAGTGAGGTTGGGGAATTGGAGAACAGGTTGTGACAGGAACTTATTTTTAAGTTCCTCAAAGGCTTTGTGACATTTGTTAGTCCATGCACATGGGGTGGTTTTCTTGGTGAGGTCAAGGAGAGGGCGTGCTATATTGGAGTAGTTGGGAATGAATCTTCTGTAGAAATTCACGAATCCTAGGAAGGATCACATGTCTTTGACTTTGGTCAGGGTGGGCCACTTTTTGATTCCATCAAGTTTGATGGGGTTCATGGCTAGGGTCCCTGGTTTGACGATCATTCCTAGATATTCTACTTCCTTGGTGGCAAAGTAGCATTTGGAAAGTTTTAGGTGAAGGTCTAAGTTCTTCATTCATTGGAGGACCCTTTTTGTCCTTTCTGTGTGGGATTCTTCATTGGGGGAGAAGATAAGAAGGTCATCCATGTAGATGATCAGCCATCCTTTGGTGATCATATCTCAGAAGGAGTTGTTCATGAACCTTTGGAAGGTAGCAGGGGAGTTGGTTAGCCTGAAGAACATGATGGTGGGCTGGAAGAGTCCTTTGTGGGTGATGAAGGCTGCCTTCCATTGGTGTCCATCCTTGATCCTGATGTTGTTATATCCCCATCGAACATTGAATTTGGTGAAGATTCTGGCATCTTTCAATTTGTCGATGAGGTCGGAGATGAGGGGAAGGGGGTAGGCATCCTTGATGGTATGTTTGTTGACATATCTATAGTCTTGGCAGGGATGGAGTCCTCCATCCTTCTTTTTGACAAAGAAGAAGGGTGAGGCCTGGGGGGAGTTGGATGGATGAATCTTTCCTGCAGCAAGGTTTTTGTCTAGAAAATTTTCAGTGGCTTTTCTTTCTTCAGGGTTGAGGGGGTAGATCTTTCCAACTTTTGGTTTAAATGAGTCATTGAGATTGATTTTGTGGTCATAAGATCAGGATGGGAGTACATGGTCCATAGCCTCTTTGGAGAATACTTCTTCATATTCTTTGTATTCATCAGGGAGGATGGTGGTGTCAGTGAGATCTGCTTTCATGGAAAGTTTGGTGGCTTTGGTTAATTTTCTAACCATGGGGGATCCTAGGGGGTAGGCTTTGCATTCATACTTGATGATGTGATCTATGATGTTGACATCGTAGGCCCTTTCACAGAAGTGGTAGGGGTCTTTGAAGTTGAGGTATCAACATAAATGTCCTTCTTTTGAATCATGTTCCATCTGGGTATGATTCATGGGTCTGTGGGAGTTTCGAGGAGTGTAGAGTTCTTTGGCTTGGTTGGAGGCATCCGGAATATCAACTCTTCCAGTATTCCAGTTGATGGTGGGGTTGGTATCTTTCAACCAGGGGTGTCCGAGAATGACATTTTCTTTTCCACAGTGCATTATGTGGAATCATACTCAATGTATGATGTTGTTGAGGTGGATGAGGGTTTCTGAGGTGTATTTGATATCCCTGTGTTTGTTTTGGGATTGATCTACATTATGCACTGGGATCGGCTTGGAGAGTCATTCGAGCGGTAACTTGTGTCTTTTGGCAAAGTGCCAGTCAATGCAGGAGATGGATGCACCAGAGTTGATGAGTGCTTTGGTGCCAATGTTTGAAGATGCACATATGATCGAAATGGGAATATAAATAGCATTTTGAATTTTAGAAGTAAATACAGGCGCACATCTAGTTGGGGAGGGGGTTTGCATTGGTCGAGTCCTCCATTCTAAAAACCCAGTTGTTTGATGGAGTGGGGTCCTTCCTCATACGAAGGGGTTTCTTCTTCTTCTTCTTCCGTTATAGGGAATGCCATCATTTGTCATACCTTTTTAGGGAAGAATTGGTAGGTTCGTGGAGTTTGGTTGGAATATTTAGGCCATTGATAGAAAGTGTGTCCTTTCTGACAACATTAGAAGCACAGTCCTTGATCCATGCATTGCTTTCATTCTTTGGGGGAAAGTCGGTCTATTCTGACCACATTGACTTCTATAGCATTTGTGTCGCAGGTTGGGCGATGATGTTGACGACCAAATGTTTGGTATGGGGTGGTGTGGGAAGATCGGTTGAAGCAAACTATGTCATCTGCTTTCTGGAATTGGGAGAAGAAGTGGATGGACTTGTTGTACCATTCCTCAATCTTGGAGGGGATGGTGTCCATGGACATGATTCAGCACATGAGGTATACTGGGAGTCCAGCTGAGAAGTAGCTGATAAGAATGTTTTCGTCAGTGATCTCAGAGATCTGAACGTTATTGCAGAAATTGGCAATATATTTGGTGAGTTCATTCTGAGTGACTTGGGTGGAGGTGTGGTGTGTAGAGAGCCAGGAGATGGCAGTGGTTTGGGTATCATGCCCATCACAGAAGTGTTCTTTGAATTTCTTTGAGAAGTCATCCCAAGAGAATGGAATGTTCCCTTCGTCATTTGGCTTTGAAGTGAGGATAGTTTCCCTGTAGGTTGTAGCCCAGGTAGCAGCGGATCCTTTGGTCATATATGAGAGTGCGAATACCACTTTCTTGGTATCATTGTTGTAGACTTCTTTGTTGATCGTAAGGTAGAAGGTGACAGTGGCGGCCCATGCTTTGGCTGTGATAGCATTTCCACCAAAGGGTTCTGGAGTTCCTAGTCTAAGTTCTGTGGATTTAAAGTGTGAGGGGGTTTCTTGATCAGCCATATTGGGTGTGTTTGTCCTAGTGGGTTTGAAGGAGTAGAGAACTTTGGGGAGTGTTTG
>JBBPMV010000712.1:0-12493 GCA_038090495.1 Heimioporus retisporus | reverse complement strand
ATGTGGAGCAGAACCAAAGTGGAGTAAGTGGTGCATTTTGAACCAATACCATTTGAAAGGGACCATCCAAAACTAATACATGGCAACCCAAGTCTAACACTAGAACCATTTCTGGTGGAACCCAAGTGGGTTGAGGCTGAGGTGGATCATCCAATTGAGGACAAGGCAACCCATATGCTAATCACAATCAGGCTGGATTCCAATCCAGGCAAAACTGTCCCAAGCAGCAGGGACAAGACAAGGGAAAAGGAAAGGCAAAAGCCAATGAGATTATACATATGTAGATGATGGATTTGTTCATGCTGTTGAGCTTGACAAGAACAAACCAGAATACAACCCAGGATACTTTGGAAATATTCATGAAACATCCACTGTTACCTTGCAGGAACAATGGGATCATGATGGCACTCTTTGGAGTAGCTGGACAGCACCAGAAGACCATTATATGGACAGAGAGAATATGGAAGGTGAAAGCCATGACATGTGGGAAGAACTCACACCCAATGATGATGAAAGTATTGAGATTGATACTGGTATGGATATTGGGAGCCTGCATTCCTTTCATGCCTTGCCCACTCAATCTGAAATAGCAGGTGCAGGACCATCTACATCCAGACAGAGACTTCTGAATTCAATAATCTGAGAGTGCTTCAATTCAAATGACTCTTATATGTCACCACCAACTCCCTCTCCAATTGTTATGGATGTACATTTTTCCTCTTCTTTATGTTTCTTTTTGTTTCCTTTTCTTTTTTTTATTTTTTGGCCCCTGATGGAGTGTACATGTTGGCAATGGCTGACATCTAAGCATATGCTTATCCTTTGCTTATGGGTATATAAACCCATTTAAGCTTTCACTTCTTCATGGACTCACAGACTGTGCATTTACCTTTTGATTTCTTTCATGGACATTGGATATGTTAAAATTGAACTCACCTCATGCCCAGGGCATGTTGGTCCCTATGATCATTTATCTTTAGATCTGCTACACTATGCATCTACAGTATGTTCTTCTCATAATAGATGCATGTATGGCTATGCTGCCACATCCTCACTAGATGCACATGGACACTTTATCTATGATCTCAGCAGTATGTACATGGACAAATATGTAAAGCAGTATATAAGCTAATAGATCCCCAAGGAGCTTCTCAGTTGGGTTCTCTCAGTTCTCCCCTTAAAGTTCTAGGCAAGATAGACTACTCTTTACTTCTTTTCCTTCCCTTGAGTACTTGCATCTGCATGCTCACACTTTTTCTCACACTTCCACCCTATGCCAACACTGGACTATGGCTCTGAGTGTTTCACCAATTGTGCCAATCCAGGTTGAGATTCAAAGACCACTCTTATCACTCTGGGTTGAGTGAAATGTAGCACCAGCAATAGAAGCATCCAAACATCTTGCTGAGACACTGACACCAAAGAAGTTGAAGAAGAAGCAGAAAGGAAAAGGCAAGGAAGTTATCTCACTTGGAGGACTTGTTTCAGACAGATCTCATCTTACACACAACTGCTTGGATAAAGCTTTACCAGATTGTCTAGCACCCATTGACTTTCCACTCCATCCCATGTACTGGGTTGTTGGAACCTAAGCCAACTTTAAAAAAGGTTGAGACCAAAGGACTCATGAAGGAGTTGCATCTGGCTGCATTTCTACAAGTAGTGTAAATGCAGCAGAATACAATACTGGATGGACAAGTTACAATGAAGCAGTAGAAAAGGACTATAATTATTATTATGAGAATGTTGTGTATGATGAAGAGCTTAATGAATATCTGTGCTTCTATTTAGGAGGTGAACCCCAGTGTGAACCACAAGGCACAACCTGGTGCATTTCTACAAATTTCAAAAATGCAGCAGAATACAAGTCTGGAAATCACCACAACAACACTATACGTGTGGATGTGATAGAATATAAGGGTAAAAACACTACTAAAAGTATAGGTAAAATTACCAGTGCATCCTGCTGAATGAGACACAGTGCATAAATGCAGCAGATCACATGAGCAGTCACACTGCCACAAGTAGCTGCAATAACACATACTACATAAATGTGGCAAACCAACAGAGTACCAATGACTGCAACTACACAACACATGTATATATTGTTAATCAGCTGCAATCGCAGGCTGGAGTCCACTGTCAGAAACTAATATATTGAGGGGTATCAACTGGTACACACCTGGAGTCCACTGTCAGAAACTAAGAAAGCAAAGACAGTGAACTCCAACTGATAATCTAAGTGGAAAACAGAAGTAAACAATGCACCACAATAGTGCCACAGTAGAAGAGCTCCTAAACAAGAGGGGCTGATGACAAAGTGCAGCATGCACAATCACATGCACAACACAATCACATGCATGCAGAATCACATGCAAGTGGAATCACATGCAACACACCCCCCTGATTGTGCATCACTGCCAAAGTGAAAGAGAATCACTGGGATGAACCCAGCCCAAGAAGTGAACAAAAGTCCTTGACCTTCACCCTGGGTAAAGCCTTGGTAAGTAAATCAGCAGGCAGCTGCGAAGTGGGTATGAAAAAAGGAGAAATTAAATGCTTGTCTACCATGTCCCTCAGCCAGTACCACCGGAGATCCAAGTGCTTCATCCTTCCATGGTGTTCTGGGTGCTTCACAACCTGAATCGCCGACTGGTTGTCCATATGAAGGGTGGAAGGTCCACTGATGGCAAGTCCTAGTTCCTGTAGCATTTTGCGCATCCAGACAATCTCCTTGCCAGCCTTGCATGCAGCAACATACTCAGCCTCAGTGGTAGATAGAGCAACAATTGGTTGACGCTTCGACATCCATGAGATAACACCAGTACCAATCTTGACAACATATGTGCTGGTGGACCGTCCAGTGTCCTTGCAACCACCATGATTTGCATCAGAGAAAGTGGTGAACAGCTCAGTAGAAGCAGGATCAGGCGAATATGTGATACCATAGTCCAGAGTGCCCTTGATATAGCAAAAGAGGTGCTTGACAGCATTCCAATGGGCGACCCTGGGATCGGATGTGAAGCAGGCAAGCTGACCGACTGAGAATGCGATGTCTGGGTGACTGGTGCAGGCAAGATACTGCAGTGAGCCAACAGCTCCACCATAGTCAATGGATCGCATGAATGCTTGCTCCGCTGGTGTTTTGGCAGTCTGAGCATGCATGAGACAGAGACCAGGATCCATCGGGGTCTGGACAGGCTTGCATTTGGCCATGTTGAAGCATGCAAGCATTTCTATGCAGTATTGAGGCTGTGAGATGGTCAAAGACCCTTCCAAAGTCAAGGATGTCTGCTCCTTCCTTGGCTTCACCAACTTCTACTGGTGTTTCATTCCTAACTACTCCAATGTTGCTTGCCCCCTCCTCAACCTCACCAAGAAGAACCAACCATGGAACTGGTCCCCTTCTTGCCAAGACTCCTTCAATGAGCTGAAAAAGCTCTTTCTTTCCCAACCCTGCCTGATCCTTTGCTATCACCACTGACATCTCTAAATATGCTTTGGGAGGCATACTCCTCCAAACCAATACCAATGGAGACTGGCATCCCTGCTCCTACCTGTCACAATCATTCTCTCCTACAGAACAAAACTACAACATCTATGACTGAGAACTCCTCACTGTTATTTGTGGTCTCAAAGCATGGCAACATTACCTCCATGGCTCCCCT
The DNA here is from genome assembly GCA_038090495.1 of Heimioporus retisporus. Classification (NCBI taxonomy): domain Eukaryota; kingdom Fungi; phylum Basidiomycota; class Agaricomycetes; order Boletales; family Boletaceae; genus Heimioporus; species Heimioporus retisporus. The sequence continues at coordinate 8,825 of JBBPMV010000712.1, read as the reverse complement.
TCCCAGGTTCAGATCTTCACTGACCACAAGAACCTGACATACTTCCATTAACCCCAGAAACTCAACCATCAACAAGCTTGATGGTTGCTTGACATCTCTGACTTTGACCTCCATCTCACCCATGTCCCTGGGACTTCCCTCACTACCCCTGATGCCTTATCTCACCATCCCAATCTCCTTCCCACCACTGACAACAACAACAACAATGTTACACTCCTTCCAGACTCCTTTTTGTCAATGTCATTGATGTTGCCCTATAGGAAAAGCTAGCCTCCACCTCCACCTCTGATCCTCTTGTGCTTGATGTACTCCATGCCACCACTGGTGATGCTCTTGCCTGCTTTTGTGCTTGACTCTCTGACTGGCAATACAATGCCAGTGTCCTCACCTACCAAGGCCACACCTATGTTCCCCCTGACCTTCACAAATCTGTCATCAAATGATACTGTGATCATTTCACTGCTGGCCACCCTGGTTACCTGAAAACTTGCCAACTTGTTACCTCTGAGTTCTGGTGGCCTGGCCTAGCTCAATTTATCAGGAAATACATCAAAGGCTGTGCCTCCTGCTAGTCAGCTAAGGCAAATACTCATCCAACCATTCCCCCTTTGTCACCGATTGCCTTCTCCTGTTCCTGCCCTTTCCAACAGGTTTCCTGTGATCTGATCATGGATCTTCCCCTCTCAGATGGCTTCAACAGTCTTTTGGTCATGGTAGACCATGGGCTTACTAAGAGGGTGATTCTCTGCCCTATGAAGAAATCTGTCTCTGCTAAAGGGATTGCCTTCCTCTTTTTCCACAAGGTTTACACTTGGTTTGGCCTGTATGACAAAATCATCTTGTATCATGGTCCCCAGTTTGCCTCTGTCTTTGCCAAAGAACCTGGACAACTCCTTGGATACAACCTCTCCCTCTCCACTGCTTATCACCCTCAATCTGATGGAGAAACAGAATGTGTCAACCAGAAAGTCAAGACTTATCTCCACATCTTCTGTGGCAACTCCCCTTCCACATGGTCCCAAATGATCTCTCATGCTGAATTTGCACACAACCACTGCCCTCATTCTGTCACCAGCAAATCCCCTTTCTTCCTCATTTATGGCTTTGAACCTCGTCCTCTCCCCACTGTCATTGCCAAATCTAACCTCCCTGCAGTTGAAGAATGACTGAAAACCCTCTCCACCACTCAAGACGAAGCTCTGGCTGTCCATGAACTTGCTAGACAAGTCATGAAAGCTCACTCTCACAGTAAATTTACCCCCTTCTGTAAAGGTGACAAGGTCTGGCTAGAAGCCCACAACCTGAAATGCCTTATCTTCCACCTGAAGTTCACTCCCAAGTGAGAGGGACCCTTTGCCATTGTCCAGGTACTATCTCCACTCATTTACAAACTCCATCTCCCTTGTCCCTGGAAAATTCACAACACATTCCATGCTTCTCTCTTATCACCCTATCACAAAAATGATGTACACAGCTCAAACTTTCCTTCTCCACCACCTGACCTTATCAATGGAGAAGAAAAGTATGAGATGGAAAAGGTGATCCGACACAAGGGAACCCCAAACAACCACCACTTCTTGGTCTGATGGAAAGGATACTCAGCCAAAGAAGACTCTTGGCTTCCAGAATTGGAGTTCAAACATGCCAAGGAAATTCTCTTGGACTATAAAAACCTTTATCCCTCCATTTTCCCTTCATCCTCTTCCCCACCATCATCTTGTTGCAATGCCCAACATCTCCCCTAGTTGCTCCTCCTCTGTTAAAGCTGATGTGGGCTGGAACTTGCCTCCTGAACTCCCTCATCTCAAAACCTTAGACCATACTTGGGATGGCCCATGGCCCCCCTCTCCCATCACTAGAACCTGTTGTCAACGTTCCCCCCTTCACTTCTTGAGTATGCTGTGATCCTTTCTCTTCAATTCAACAGGGTTGTATGCATCTGTTTCTTGACAATCCTAATCTTCACATTGCCCTTCATAACCATTTAGAACCCACATCCCCCCTTCATTCGCTTTTCCATATGTATTACAGACTTCACCATCCCCAAGCTCATGCCAACCTCATTGTCAATGACACTGCTTGTATGTACCACTCATTCCACATCCTTGAAACCCACCTCACCCTCCAGGAACTCATCATATCTATGATGTATCAGCTAGAAATGGATACTTTGATGTTGGACATTCCCCCAGCTCCTCTTATTCCCTCCTCATCATCCTCCTCTCATTTGTCTTGTGGACCTTGTAGGTCTTGAGCTTGCTCTTCCTCCACTTCCACTTGCCCCCTTGTACAATGTCTTTCCTCTCCTCCAGTCCCTCACACCCCCCTTCCCATTCCCCCTCCCTCTGGTTGTCATCATCACCAACATCTCCCTTGTTCTAACATTGAACTTCATTGCCTTTCTGGCATGCCTGCTGATGGATCTCTTGATGTTGATGAAGAATGGGGATACCCCAACTATGATGCTTCCACTTGTGCCAACATGACCAGTTCCCCAGGTGGAGATCATTGTATGGACCTGTAGTTCATCTTTCTCTTTTATTCTCCTGTTTCTTACTGTGGTTTCAAATGTACTCCAGGGGTAATGTTATGATTTGCCCCTATTCTTTTCTTTGTCATTCATGCTTATCATCATTGGCCTAACCTGATGCTTCTCCTTTGATAGAGTGCTCTAGAACATGCAACATGTTCATCACATGCCATTATCTTCACTATCTTCACTTCTTTTTCTTTTCAAACTTTCTTCACTTAGTCATAGTTGTGTTCCACAACATTCTATGACCTTCCACTGTGCAGTATATAAGCCTGGATACCTCATCCCTTGTACTCTAGCTTAGTCCTGCTCAATTCTACCTTGTTCCATTCACTCCCCTCATCATAACTCACTGCTACCTCTTTGTAGGCAGACTTATCTTCAAACCACCTGCTACACATCCTAGCAGGCAGAACCCTTGACCCTGTGCAGCAAGTCCCTCATCCTTACCTCAAAGCCCTGACCCTACATTCTAGTTCTTTGAGCCTACACTTGTTCCTGCCTGGACCAAGCATAACAATTAGTTCTTCAGACTGGACACTACCAAAGACTTACCAGGATATTTCTAAATTACCCCAAGAACAAGCAGAAGCTTAAAATAAGGCATGCCAAGAAGAAATAAAATCATTATATGAAAGAAAAGTTTGGGATTTGCTAGACTTACCAAAAGGTTTGGTACCTATCAAAGGGGGATAGGTACTTGCCATATATCCAGGCAATCAAGTCAAAGCCAGATATGTTGCAAAAAGCTTTACTCAGATTGTCAGAATAGACTATGAGGGGACTTTCTCTCCTGTCATCAAATTTGAATCTGTGTAACTTATTTTGGCACTAGTGGCTCTCAATGATTGGGAGATATGTACATAGAAGTGCTAGATGTTAAAATAGCTTTCCTATTTGACAAATTAAATGAAGAAGTCTACATAAATCAGCTAGAAGGAATCATAGTGAAAGGCCAGGAAAATAAAGTCTGTCAACTCAGAAAAGCCATCTATGGCTCAAAGCAGGCAGTGCTTCAGTGGAACAAGCTGCTACACCAAAGCCTTGTTGTCTTTGGCTTCAAGAGATGTACTTCCAATTTAGGCATTTATGTCAAGTATATTGGAAAGGAAATCATCATCATAACAATATATGTTGATGATGCTTTGTTTATTGGTTCTAACAAATCTCAGGTACTTTTCATAAACAGAAGTTCATGGCAAAATGGAAATCTAGAGATGTGGGAGAAACCAAAGAATATCTTGGAATGGAAATCATTCAAGACATATTCAAGAGAACTCTTACTCTTGATTAATGCAAATATGCTGATAAAGTTATCAAATGATTTGGTCAAGAGAACTGTAAAAAAACCATTGTTCCTCTTCCAACTGGCTGTATATCAAAGCCTAATGAGAGAGAAACTAATCCAAAATTGTGTAGCCAATACCAATCAGTAATTGGATCCTTACTATACATAATACTTGGAACTAGACCTGATATTGCATATGTTGTGATGAAAATGTTACAGTTTTCTTCTAATCCCACAGAAGAACACTTAGCAAAAGCAATGCAAATTGTCAAGTACTTAGCCCATGTTCCTAATTTAGAAATTAAGTATTCCACTTCAGGTAAGAAAAATGGACTTATTGCTTATTTGGACATACATTGGGCTGACGATGTAGAAACATCTAGATCTACCACCAGATATGCAATTTTCTTAGCCAATGGAATTGTCTCTTGCCTTTCAAGAAGACAAAAGTGTGTTTGCTTGTTATCCATCAAAGCAGAATATTGTGATATGACAAAATGTGCTAAACAAATCCAATGGATTTCAAAACTTTTTGAATAAGTTCATTTTCCTCTAACACAAGTTCCTATGTGTGTAGACAATCAAGGAGGCATATTTTTAGCATCCAATCCTGCACAAGAAGATTCTACAAAACACATTCATATCCTCAACATTACATATGCAAAACTGTTGAACTTGGTGAAATTGAACTATTTTATGTTCAAACTAATTCACAGTTTGCAGATATCTTTACCAAGAACCTTGGAAAGATTAAGTTTGAAGAAGGAAAAAGAGCCCCTACTCTTTTCCCCATTACAAGGAAATACATTCCTTTGATGAGACTTACATTTCAAACATGAATAGTGAGGAGGAGTGTTGAGAATGTAGCATGACTAATGGTCACATGATCAATCAGGATCAGAGTCTAGACCAGATAGAATCAATCCATATCTGATAGAACCTCATAAAATCTTGTAGAACATTCTTCATGCTTACATAATAGCTTACACTATTCATTTGAAATAGAACTAGTAATCCTATTGGATAGAATACTGTAGAATAGTACAAACAAGTACATGCATTATACATGTATATAAAGGAGAGCAAAGTTTCCCTATCCAGTAGAGTTGAATATGAGATCATTCTGTTCTAGAAAGACCTGAATAGTCCTCTGCACATCTCCAAGTGAGTATTCCCACTTGAGAAGTTCCTCTGTCCCTTTGCATTCAAGTAGTATATATGTAGCATACCTTTATTCTCAAAATGCTTCATCTAATGTCTCATTCTCCTATTCTGCTCTTTTGTTCCTTCTCCACCTATACCTTATGATTGGTTGTTGTTGCTGGCAACTGTCCAATCCTTGTCTTCTTCTCCTTTCCTGTCATTGCACTCCACCTTCCCTTTGTAGTACTCCACCTTTCCTGTTGTTACTAGTATGACATGCCACAAGTATGTAGCTCTACATACTCCACCATGTCCATACTCCACCTACCCTTAGCATAGCCTTGGCTCTCATGTATTTAACCCTGTACTTCACTAAGGACTTTCTTCAGTTCATAAATCAACTAAGTTCCCTCCTCATCTTCTCTCTTGTGTTTCCTCCTCTTTCTGGTCTCTCTTTGCTCTCTCTTTGCTTTTGGAGCTCATTGCTATTATCAATCTCTATCTAACTCAATCCTCCAAGATATGAGGACAGGGTTAGTACAAGGGCACAGGCCATTACCCAAAGCTGTCATCCTCACCCTTCTGTTCATCTACTCTGCCTCCAACCTTTGACCCCTTGTACATATGGTGAGCTCAAAAATTCTTTACATGTTTTCCACATTTGCATTGCATGGTGTGTACTGCCACAGGCCATGGAAACCACACTTAGCCTTGGTGGAGTCTTAGATAGCCTATACCCCTGGCTACAAAGTCGCTCCCTGGGTCATGTGATTTGGTTCACATGGTGTGGAGATATGAATATTTTAAAACAGCAACACCATGGAAAGGATTGTTGAGCTTTTGAATTGACAAAGGTATTTGAGTATTATTAGTACTTGGTATAGCCTCCTTTTGCAGCTTTCAATCAGTTTCTAACACTCCTCCACTGGTATCTTTTCCCATTCCTCCTGAACTCTATTCCATAATTCATGAATCCCATTAGAGAAGTTTTCATGCTCTGCAAGCCTCCTTTTGAGCCATCCCCAAAGATGTTCAATGGGGTTTAGGTCAGGAGACTGTGCAGGCCAATCCATAGTCCTGAAACCCTACTCTTCTAGCCATTCCTTGACCCTTTTGCAAGTATGCTTGAGATCATTGGCTTGCTGGAAGATGGTGTCAGGAGGATGAATACCATAATGCTCCAGGGTTTGCTGAAGATCATTCTTCAAAATTTGAAGGTAGAGCTTTCCATCCATCCTATCATCAATCTTTGTGGCAAATCCAATCCCTTCCCAAGTCATACAGCCCCACATCATCAAAGAACCCCCTCCAAACTTGAGGGTTCCTTAAACCAGCCTATTACTAAGCCCCTCACCTGGCTTTTTCCATGCCCATTGATGTCCATCTGATCCTAGATGATTAATTTTGGTCTCATCTGACCATATTACCCACTTCCAGTCCTCTATAGTCCAATCCTTGTGAACAATAGCCCAATCCAAACGAGCCTTCCAATGTCTGGCTGACAGGATAGGGTGTTTGGTTTTGACCACAGCTTTCATGCCAAATTTCTTCAAATAAAGACCAGTGGTACTGACAGAGAGGGGTTGGTCGATGATATTGGTGATAGCTTTGGTCACCTGGACTGTGTTATCAGCTCTACCAGAGGTGATTAGATACTGAGCAGGCTGAATATTGGCAGGGGTAAGCTTGGAAGGACAACCTCCAGCATCCTTAGCAAGGGTAGAATGTATTTTGGATTGAAGCTTGGATATAGCAGAAGGGCTAACACCAGTTTGCTTGGCAATGGCTTCACTAGAATGGCCAACATCAAGCAAAGAGAGAATGATGTTTTGTTGGGTAAGGGAGAGGGATCTGACCATGATGTGGATGGGAATCAAGAGGCATGTGAACTATTTTAAACCCAGACATACTATTTGGATGTATATCTTTGTTTGTATCAGCAAACAAAAACAATTTCTCTATGATTTCACTATGACCCCAGTCGTCAACTCAAAAGCTCAAAAATCCTTTCCAGGGTGTTGCTGTTTTAAAATATTCATATCTCCACAGCATGTGAACCAAATCACATGACCCAGGGAGCGACCTTGTAGCCAGGGGCATAGGCTAGCTAAGACTCCACCAAGGCTAAGTGTGATTCCCATGGACTGTGGTAGTACACATCATGCACTGCAAATGTGGCAAACATGAAAAGGATTTTTGAGCTCATTGTATATCTGACCTTTGGAGACCCAGAGGAACCAGACTTGACATCTGTGCTCTAGCCATTCAATTACACATATACTCATGTTAAAAACACACATACTGTATATTTACAAAGATGACTATTACAATTTATGTGAACCCCTATTCTTTTTCTTCTTCTTCATTGGACTTCACCTTTCTTTTTGGTCACTATGGCCTTATTTCTTTCTATAGACCTTAATTCCATGCAATGCTCAGCCATGTCTAATTATTCTTTTCTTAGATATTCCTGTGTATTTTCCTTCATATAGCCTTGCACTATTTATTCTCCTCTTTCCCATCATCATGGACAGCTTCACTAATCACAGTTTGCTGTGAATTTATACTTAGATTCCATAGCCTCAAAGACTATTCTACCACCACTCAGGATGACTCCTTAGATACTGCTTTTGGGCTATCTCAGTAGAATATATATCCAGCTGGCATGTACATTATCCTTAAGCAATTCCTACTTGGGTCATGCATGTATTCTCCAAGCATGGTGTTCTGTCCCATGTTACCTCCAACTGTGGATTTGAATTCATATCATACTTCTTCTGCTTCACTGGTAAAGCCCTTGGCATGACCCCCACTTCACCTCCAGATAACACCTGGAAGGTGATGGACAGACCTAGCAGACCAACCAAATCCTGGAGCAATACCTTTGGATCTATTGCAGCTATCAGCAAGATGATTGGATGGACCTACTTCTGCTCACAGAATTCTCCTTCAACAATACACTGAGCACCACCACTCTCACACTTCTTTGCAAACAAGAAATATTACTCTGACATCTCCATCTACTCCAACCTTGCCCTTTTCTGGTCTTGAGCTCAGGAATACACCTCCAACCTTCAACAGCTGCATGAGTTCCTCAAGTCTGAAATTGCACTTGCCCAGCAGCACTACTAAGGACCAGCTGATGCTCAGAGATCACCTCCACTGGATCTCAAAGTTAGTAATGAAGTATTCATCAAAGCCAGTGCTTCCAGACCACACACTCCTTACAGAAGCTCTCCAACAAGAATCTCAGACCTTTCAAGATCATTGCACACTCCAATATACACTTGTTCACCCTTCACCTTCCTGACTCTATGCATGTCATGTATTCTGTGTTCCATGTCTTAAAGCTTGAGCCCTCCATATCCAACACCATCCTGAACTATGTCCAACCTCCACCTCCACCTGTCAAGTTTGATAGCAAACTGGAGTATGAAATATGGAAGTCCTAGACTCAAAAATCAACCACCAGTGCCTCCACTGTCAGTCCTGTACCTTGTCAAATGGGTCAGATATGAGAGGGCTGATAAAGAAACTTCATGGCTTCTTACAATGGAGCTAGACAATACCAGCAAACTGATTGAAGCCTTCCATCTCCAATATCTGACCAAGCCCAGACCTTATCATCCAACTCTGTAAATAGTCTGTTTTCCTTTCTCATCTCTTTTCTCTTCCTTGTTCACTGACTTATGTATTCAATTTGTATATAGATGCATTCAAAAGAAAAACAAAACAAAACAAAGTCATTACACTACCATATACTGAGTCCTGGGTTTGTGAAAAAGGTGACATGCTCTCTTCCTCTGCTCACTCTCCCTTCACCTCTGTTTTCTTCACTTTCTTCTTCTTGCAGGGTCCACA